>WKLE02000296.1:15786-26001 GCA_014885115.2 Asterionellopsis glacialis
TGATACCGATCATTGTCCTGAGTGGGTGCAGCGTCCTTGAGACATTGCGCGAATTCGGCATCTTTTTCACAGCAATAGGCGCGACAGCTATCCTGCATCGTATTGCAAACAGCCACAGATGTTTCTGGATTTGTTGTTAATACCTGACACTCCCAGTCATAGGATATACAACTACAATCACATCCTTCTGGTGCATTGTCCCATGCCTGATCGTGTGCTAGGCAACATGCATCTGTTGCATCAACTGGTGTACCCTTATTACTTGGGCCAAATCCAACATTCCCTGCTGAACCACAAAAGCAACCGTAATCTGAAAATACCAAAGCGTCCGGTACAAATGGTCCACCAAAGTCGGGCAAGACATTTTTCGTTGTACATGCTACAACTAATCCAAAGTCTATCAAGCACAATTCAATTTTATCAAAAAGACATACTCTTGCAATATCTAGGTCAATGAGGGTCTTATCCAATGTAAATGTAAAGTCTCTCTCCAAATCTACATCCACCTTGAAACCAAATACCCTGGTTTGTATATGAAAACCAATCACACCGGAGACTTTAGCATTGTTTACAAATAGATCAGATTCAAAACGAATCAAGTGTTCTTTTGTACAATTTCCAATCACTACTAGGGAATCCCCAATTTCAGATTGTCCTAAAGCCTGGAGAGAAGGAACTCCAGCAATGCCTCTGAGCTCTAGTCCTACATCCACTGCTGCACTCGCTGTAGCAAGTGGTGCATATACATTAACTTGAGGTTGAAGGGTAACGAGGACCTTCAACTCAGCAGTGAATTCCTCATCAGGATTCTCATCAATAAAGTCAAAAGCTGGAGTTATACTTGATGGAGTATCAAGAACTTTCTCAATGCCAACATCAAGACTTAACCACTTTCCACGAGCAAAGACTTCAATTTCTGTTCGCCCCGAAGAATATACTAGACTCGC
The DNA here is from genome assembly GCA_014885115.2 of Asterionellopsis glacialis. Classification (NCBI taxonomy): domain Eukaryota; phylum Bacillariophyta; class Plagiogrammaphyceae; order Rhaphoneidales; family Asterionellopsidaceae; genus Asterionellopsis; species Asterionellopsis glacialis. The sequence goes on from WKLE02000296.1 coordinate 16,734, forward strand.
AGAGACACCTACTGTTTTTGATATGGTTGTTTCAATGTCAATAAACAAAGGTGCCTCAAAGAAAATACCCAACTTAACATCAGGTAAATCCAAATCAAGAAGTTTTTCTACCTTTTTCAATATAGGAGGCAACCCGTAAAGAAGAACGCTTAATGTGTCATATTTGAAGTTGGCTTGAGGTACTGTTCCACCCTTAATCATCATGTTGAGTTCCGCTTCGAATATGAATTCAGCTCCGAATTTAATGGATAAATCTAAACCCTTGAAGAGACCCCATTTAGCTTTCATGACATTAAAGGAGCTTTTGTCCGTCACTTTGAGTGAAGCCCCTACATTAAATATGCCGGCAATATCATATGTTTTGCTGAATGTTTTAGTTCTCGTCAGATGACGTCGTTGTTGTACGTCATTGTCACTAGAGTCTAATCGTTCGACCTCTATATCAGCATCAGAAAACATGGAAAAGTACGATGCAACTTCTCCAACGATGAAACCTTGTTGAGGAGTTCCAATAGCTGACCGAATGACGAGGAAACCATCTTGGATGGAAGAGCGAGTAGTAGCTGAAAAATTCGCAGAACTTGTGAGTTCTTCACCAAGCTTGCAGGGTCCAAAAGTATCCGCGGACACAACCAACAGAGAATTGACTGGAAATAAGTCTTGAAGAGAATTTTCATCAATATCTTCCAACAAATTGACCAACACCGTTCCATTTGTGTAGCAGGTAAGACCTGACACCATATCGGTAGCTCCAGCCATCGATACAAGACCTGATTCTCGAATGGTAACATTTGAAAAAACTCGGTAGTACTGACCTTCTGAGTCTTGTTCAATGGATTCTGAAGTTCCATTCGTTCCAGAAGCGTAAGTTTTTCTCATGAATTCACTAGTAATTTCATTGTATCCATCTTCTGTTGGTGGTGTAGTAGGATTGTCACCCACCGTTGGTTGTGCAGTGGGATTCTCATCTACTGTTGGTGGTGCCGTAGGATTGGCACCTACTGTTGGTTGTGTAGTGGGATTCTCATTTACTGTTGGTGGTGTAGTAGGATTGTCACCTACCGTTGGCTGTGGAGTAGGACTGTCATTATTTACCGTTGGCTGTGGAGTAGGATTGCCACTTGCAACTGCTGGTGTAGTAGGATTGCCACTTGCAACTGCTGGTGTAGTAGGATTGCCGGTTGTAACTGCTGGTGTAGTAGGGTTGTGTGTTTGTACTTTTGATTTCATCTTGTGTGGTTTGTACGAATTTTGATGTTTGTCTTTCTTACCGAATCGTTTGGTTTGGCTACTACCCTTTCCTTCGGAGCGGTTGTCGTGATAATGGTGATGATGTTGTTCCTTCCTGGATCTTTGGGTTTTGATTCTAGACCTAAATTTGTCATGATTGTAATAATGACTTGACGCAATCTTTTCACTTCCTTTTTTACCACCACTACCTGATGTAATTTTATGATAATCTCGTTGTCTGAATCTGCGAGGATTATTCTTCTTGGTATTGTTACTCTTTTTTCCACCAGCAGAGGGAATACTTTTTCTTGATTTCGAATGATGATTTTTGCGAAGTGTTCGATGAGTAGAAGATGTCTTCGTCGTCGTCGTCGTCGTCGTCGTCGTTTCATAACGAGGAGGATGTGATTGCATCAAAGATGATTTGGTGGAGGTATTAGCTTCTTCTTGTTGTTGGTTACTGGTATGTTGTTGATTTGCTCCTGAAACTTTAAAAGTTTCTTGTGCTTGGACATTATGTTTCAAGTAACTTGAACATAAAATCAAAAAGAAACTCACTACCAACCGCAAACTCTTCATAGTTCTTATGGATTGCTTGCCTTTGTATACGAGTAACATGTGTGTTTTGTAAGGATGATGATGATGATGATGAATATACTACTGGTTTCTGGACCCGATAGAGAGATAGATTTTTTTTTTTGAAATATCTCGTCAAGACAAATAGGATGAATGGATTTTTGATGTGTGTATGTATTCCATTCGGCTCCCAGATACAGTGTTTGTCAACAACTACTAGAGTAGGGGGGGTGTCAACTGAGTTAGTTTGTCCATCATATTGTTCCTTCTTGGATAAGACCAATAATTATTATATTGATGCTTTGGGGGGTTCGCGTTTCCTTCCAACTTACAAAGAACAGAAAGAATACAATCCTAAAATTTCGTTTTTTCAAAAACATCCATAATCATATAAATAAAAAATGTTTTTATGAATTTTTACTTATTACAGATGATTAGGAGTGTATATTGAAATTTTTGATTTTTTCCGTCACAAGTATATCACCTTTATATAGTAAATAGAGTACCATCGAAATCTTCTTCAACTTGAAAAAGAGATCAATTATATTAAAAAATTGGAACTATCTTACTCCTTGTCGGTTTCCCTAATAAATAATTGTTGTGATGCATGGGTCCTGCTCGGCACAGTCAGGTCTGTACGTACTTGCTTCTATCCTGAACCCTATATCATAAATTGCTCCGGGGCTTGTGTGCATGGTGTTTGACTGTCCGTGTGTATGTATGTGTCATTGCCAGTCCCAAACGGAACGATAGGTAGAACTCAGCTAGCTATTTACGAGTAACCATAAGACCCACGCACGACCACACACACAAGAGAAAAAGAAAGAAAAAGCCATTATTTCTCCTGTCACAATAATAGAAACAGTCAGAACACGAAAGAGTCTATCTTGTGCAACAAGGACACTCGCAAAAGTTCAAGAAATTACATTGTTACGAACAAGGAACAATCAATCAATCTATTTCAATCTTTTTAAATAATCATTAACAGTATGGGTAAAAAAAAGAACTCCAGTGGTGGTGGTTCGACCAAAGTTCGTTTTGATGGTGTCGATGTAGCTGCCATGGTATCACATCTCACACGAACATTATTAGGACGACGTATCATTAATATTTACGATGCCATTACGGAAAGTGGCAATGATGGATACTTGATTAAATTGGATGGCAGTAGTCAAGACAAACATAATGACCAGGATGGAAGCGGTAACGGTGGCGGTCGTACCATGCTATTTATCGAATCAGGAATCCGATTTCATACCACAACACAACAACTTCAAGTGGAAGGTAAAATGCCAACACCCTTTTGTATGAAATTACGAAAACATTTACGTGGATTACGATTGGAACGAATCGTTCAATTGGGAATGTACGATCGTGTAGTGGACTTTGTCTTTGGATCAGGATCGAATCGCCATTCCTTATTGGTAGAACTCTATGCACGAGGGAATATATTATTATGTAATTCCACCTATGAAATACAAGCCTTACTGCGGAGTCATGAATATGGATCTAATAATACTTCTGTTGGCAACCAACAACAAAAGGATCAAGACCCAAACGATGCAACCAACAATAGTAGTAGTGGTAGTAGTGTTCAAGTTAAAGTTGGAAATGTATATCCCGTGACCTATGCCACAAGTCTTGGAAGTAGTAGTAGTGCCGTAGTGACAGAAAGTAGTAGTCCTACTATGGAGGATGTCAATGATACCAATGAATCATCGTCATCGTCGAGTGGTATACTAACCATGTCTGGATCCGAAGCAATCGAATGGGCAAATCAACAACTGCTTCCACCACCTACTACGTCATCTACCGCTACTGCTGCAGCTACCAACGGAAATAAGGGTGGAAAGACAAAAAAGAAGAAAAAGGATGATGATGGTAGAGCCATACCACTCAAGGCATTGTTATTAAAACCAACATCAGGTGTATATCATTATGGCCCATCCTTGATTGAACATTGTATACTATGTGCCAATATGGATCCAAACATGAAACTATCTTGTACAATGGTGAATAATAGTGAAAAAGAAAACAATAATAAGGACAATGACAAGGATCAAAAAGCCAAAACCACATTGAATGATTCGGAATGGACAAGATTGATACAAAGCTTACAAGTAGAAGGAAGTAAAATTCTGCAACAACTTGCCACAGAAGAAACCGGAGGGTATATCTTGTACAGACCCAAAGACGATGATGATGTTACGAACAATAATATGGGAATGAAACATTCCAATAAAATATTGGAAGAATTTCAACCACACTTGCTCAAACAACATACAGATAGAAAACATATCCAATATGATACATTTGCCGATGCCGTCGATGATTTTTTCTTTCACATTGGTGGTCAAAAACGGGCTATACGTGCCGAGGCAGCAGAGGCTGCAGCCTTGGAAAAACTCAACAAAGTCAAGGCCGATCAAGAACGACGTGTCCAATCCTTAGTGATGGAACAAGACAAATTAAAAGAAGATGCACAATTGGTAGAGATACATGCCGAAGATGTAGATAAGGCACTCAGTGTAATTAATTCGGCCTTGGACTCAGGTATGGATTGGGATGCCTTGGATCAACTTGTCCAAGTCGAACAACAAAATGATAACCCTATTGCCTTGCTGATTAAACGGTTAGACTTGGAGAATGATGCCATGGTCTTATCATTAAGTGATATTGTCAACCATAGTACCGACAAGGATGGAAATATTAAAAAAATTAATGTTACCATTTCCTTACAAGAATCAGCCTATGGGAATGCCAGAGATATGTTTGCCAAGTACCGTGCCTACAAGGAAAAATCACAAAAAACATTAGAAGCTTCCACCATGGCATTAAAGGCAGCCGAAGCAACTGCACAACGACAACTCTTGGAAGCACAAAAACGTACCAAGGCTACAGCTACCATACAACATCGACGTAAGGCACATTGGTGGGAAAAATTTCATTGGTTCATTACATCCGATAATTACTTGGTTTTGGGAGGACGGGATGCACAACAAAATGAAATGTTGGTGAAACGATACTTACGTCCAGGTGATGCCTACCTCCACGCAGATGTACATGGTGCAGCATCCTGTATCTTGCGTGCCAAACGACAACGACGTACACCAGGAGATGGTGGTGTTGGTGGCAGCAGCAGTAAGAAAACAACAACCACCACCACACAAGTCTTGCCACTTTCAGATCAAGCCTTGCGAGAAGCTGGTAATTTTACGATATGTTTATCATCCGCGTGGACATCACGTATGGTAACATCTGCATGGTGGGTAGAACCTCATCAAGTATCCAAAACAGCACCTACAGGTGAATATTTAACAGTGGGATCATTCATGGTACGTGGAAAGAAAAATTTCTTACCACCCAGTCAACTTGAAATGGGTCTAGCTGTACTCTTTCGATTAGGTGATGAAGATAGTATGGCAAGACATAAAAATGAAAGAAGAGACTTTGCCTTACTTGAGCATGATGAGTATGATGACCATGATGATGGTGGTGGTGATGATGATGATCCAGTAGTAAATGATATTGGAAATAATATGGAACAGATGTCAATTCGATCTACTAATGACCAAAAGAAATCTATCACTACTGCCACTGATGATAATGATGAGATCCAAGAAGAAGATCAGAAGATTACGGGAATACAAGAGGAAGAGTCCAAATCTTCTTATCAGGAAGAAATAGATAATAGCGATGAGGAGGAGGAGACTAATGCAAGCCAAAACGAGCAACCGGAACACGATATACCACAAACTGAGAAGAACCAACAACACAGCATGACAAAAGAAGAAATCAACTCTCCTGCAGAAACGTCTGAAGCGTCGTCAGAAAAAAAAACTACTGTAAAACCACCCGCCCCAAAGAAAAAGGGACTATCTGCCCGCGACCGTAAACTTATTAAAAAGTATGGTTCGTTGGAAGCTGCAGAGGAAGCAGCTAGACAACGTGAGAAGGAGGAGGCAGAGAGGGCTGCTACAAAACAACAACAAAGTGAGAAGGAAACTGCAGCCCCCACCAATACAAAGGAACGCCAAGTTGAAGTTAAACGAGGCAAAAAGTCCAAAATGAAACGAGCTGCAAGGAAATATGATGATCAGGATGATGAAGACAAAGAGTTGGCGTTAATGGCTTTGCACGGAGGTGAAAAGAAGGGGAAGAGAAAGAAAGGAAAGCAAAAGAATGCTGTTACGTCCGATACCCAAAAGAAAGCATCAGCTGAAGCTGCAGCATTGCTATTGAAAGACCCATCCAAGGTCATTGAAAAGTTACCAGAAGCAGTACAGAAAGCTTTAGCAGCATGCGTTGCAACCAAGGCGCCTGGTGATTCGACAGAAGAAACCATTCGGTGGGATAAGTTTGATGCTGATGTCCTTGAGCAGGTTGTCGCCCTGGAAACAGAGCCTAGACAATTGGCAGCAGCAAATCGTTTGCTCACTCTGAAACAATCGACACGGGTTGACAATTTTTCTGCAAGTCTTGCTGGTATTGTTCGGACCATTCAAAAATATGGACACGAAAATCTTGAGATTGATACAACTGGTGAGGGAGCCAAACGCAAGACCAAGGCAGAAAAAGAAAAGGAAAAAGAGGCTTGGAAGGAAGCTCTTGCGGAAGAAGGAATTGCGGATGAAGGTGGTGAAGACGGTGAAAATGCTGTAGATGATACAGCCGAACTATCGAAGTTAACAGGCAAGCCACACCCTGATGACGTTCTCCAATACGCTGTACCAGTCTGCGCTCCGTACTATACGTTATTAAAATACAAATACAAGGTCAAATTGACCCCCGGCAACCAAAAGCGAGGGAAGGCAGCCAAGCAGTGCTTGGATATTTTCCTAAAGAGCGATGCCGATAAGTCATCGAGTGGTAATCGAGACCGTGATCTGATCAAACACGTCGTTGACAATGACTGGGTTCAAGCGATTTGTGCAAATGTGAAAATATCTGCTGCTGGAGCCAGCAAAGCAGCCAAGAAGCACAAAGCTAGCAACAAAAAGAAATCATCAAAAAAGAAATAATAGACTTGACTAAGCTTATATACATAGGATCTTATGTTGACCCGCAATGTAGGATTTTAACAGGTATCTTTGCGTCTCAAAACCATTTCTGATCCAACATGCCCAGGGGTAAAAACAATGAAAAGTTACCACAAGTGTTGACGGCGTAAAAGGCATGCTCAGGCTCTTTTTCTGGTGTTTCAATGGTGTCCTTACGAATTGCCCCCCTAAGCTCTTCGATTTCAAGGTCGCGCTGCTTCAATGTTTGTGCATGCTGTTCCAATTCTTGATCTAGCTCAGCAAGTTGAGACAACATTTTAACTTGATCATCATTTTCTTCTTCTTCTTTCCTCTTCTTTTCTTGGGTGGCAACAGATACGCTTTCTCTCAAACCTTGAATTTCGGCTTCAATCCTCTCCATTTTATGTCGGTAGTGCACTATCAATGCGTCCCTCTCCATAACTTTAGAACCAAACTGCTCTGTTAACAGGATCTCTTGTTTTTCCATGGTAGCCATTTTTGAGTTCATGCGTTCTAACTCAACTTGTAAATCCTCTTGAACTTTCATTTCAGATTCATACGATGACTTTGCTTTGACAAGATCATTTTCGTACTCAATAATCTGAGATGCAAAAAGTTTATTCTCCTTTTTTAAATTAGCAACATCGTTTTCCTTGGATTCGTAGAATCTTTTTGCTTTGGATATCTCGTGTTCGTACTCAACAATCTGAGACGCAAAAAGTTCATTTTCTGTTTCTAATTGTGCGAGGTTTTCCTGTTTGGATTCCAGAACAGTCTTCGACATGGTGAGTCGGTCAACTTCGTTTTTCAAAATTGCTATGGTGTCTAAATGAGCAGATTCGCGGTCCTTTAGCTCATCGTTGTTACGCACCAGCGTTTCTATTCTGTGACTTGAGGACTTCATATCCGACGTAAGCTGCTTAATGGTGGACAATAATCGATGATTGAAAGATTTCATACTTTCAACTTCGGATTGAAGCTTGGTGACACTCATGGAATCAGAGATATGAATTTCTTTCAATCCTAGAGTTTCTTCTCTTTCACTGTGCGAGGAGTAGTTTGGATCAGAATCCTTTGACTCCTCTGTCCAGGTTTGAATTTCATCAAAGGGATGATTGTCTTTGATAGAGAGAGAGGACAAGTGCGTACTAACAGGAATGAAGTCATCAAGCATCGAGCTTGTTTGGACGCATCCGTCAAACGTGTTGAAAGTCTCTGATAGAATCCGTTTGATTGGAACTGGGGGACTATGTGGAGATTCCACCTCAACGGACGAAGTATCTTCAAGTTTGAGAGAAGTCTCTTCGAAGGATGCCCTTGATGATTGAATCATAGAATGAATTCGAGGGAGCACTTCATCATTGAAATCCAGAGAATCTTCACTTCTCTCCGTTAAATGGATTGGTTCACTGTCATCTCCTTCACAAGTACGAAAAGGCAAAGTGATATCAGCAATCATTGTCGTCCATTTCTGGGACTCTTGAAGTTTAGATTCCCGAAAGATTTTTCTGCTAAGATCACTTTCATTACTCTGTTCGTGAAAGGAAGAATCATCTTTAGATATGTGGGATATTTCTGCCAAAGATGGCACCGATTCTGGAGATAAGGATGACATCTTATTGATGACAACTAATTGTGGAGGATGAAGCGACATTATTTGTGTCAGTTCCTTCGAACCTCACAATCTCACGCTCAGATCATTTAATTTGTTCTTCGCCGTTTTTTCCAATAAAGAATCCTCCAACTTTGCTTATGCGTTGAGTTTGTGTCTACTGCCGTACACTGTACCCTCTCATAACGATTTTATCGGTGTGAGAAAAATACCGCTATTTTCTTTTTGGGTTGTATGATAATAATATTCATATTGTCTGTATGTGTGTGTACGTGAGAGAGAAAATAAGACACATCATAAGAATCATGAGGTCCAAACAGTTTCAAATCCTGAGATCATTCCGACTTGCTTTTTTTGAAATTCAATCCAGTCCCGGGAGAAACAATTCTCGCTCCCATTGTAAATCAGTACAACTATAATACCGGTAACTCTGGAAATTCTATCCAAAACACAGAGAAGAGCTATTCAACGACTGGGTACCTGTAATACCAGTGTCCTACGGTTCGTACCAACTGATAGCGCAAGTAGATCGAACACTACCAGGTACTTGATCAAACACCATGAACTAGTCTACGGTATGATTTGATCAAACATCAGCTGACTGTCTGTTCCTCTGTCTTCATATGAGTCTGCTCGCTGTCGTCGGTCTGTAATGTGGAGTTCGTTCGTGCGTGCGTGGTTACAGTACCGTAGAGTTGTAAATTATGTGTGGAAGGTGGATGGACGGAGGACAGTAGTACGGTACCAGTTAGACCCGGTCCCAAGCTCTAAATCAGCGTATAAATCAGCGTATTTATTTGGCGTATTTTTTCTGTCCTGCGTCGGATTT
>WKLE02000297.1:0-35817 GCA_014885115.2 Asterionellopsis glacialis
CCCCCCCCCATTTGGCGCCTCAACCGCCACTAAACTAAGTCAAATCGTGGCATCCAGCTAGAGAAATTCAGGAAGATAAAATAATACACACAAGTCTGTCGTTGACAAGTAGTAGATCATGGCAGAAAGTACACCTTTACAACGATCTGAAAGTTTGAACGGAAGTGTATTTAGCATTTGCGGCAGAGTTCTCAACTGCGGCGCAATCACAGCACTTGCAGTTGTCAATGCACTTCTGTTTCTTCAACTTCAAGCTGTCACGTACAAGGTTGCAGATGAACAAAATCAATTAGACGAGCTAAAGGACAAATTGAAAACCCAACAGAATCAAACAATAATTGTTCAAGAAAAGGTTGAAGAAGAACACGATCTCACAGTTATACACATGGGCGGTACTTTTGTTCTTATCACATGTCTTATCACAATGTTCCACATGACAACTCATTTAAATAAATGGAACGAACCAATCGTACAAACGAAGATCATCGCTATTCTATGGATGAGTCCTATTTATGTAAGTATCGAGTCAACTTACTTGATCTCACACGATTCAACACTATCCATATGATTCTGATTGTCCCTCATCAAAGAATGTAACCCTCATTCGCTTTTTTGGGTTCGGATTGTTTTGCTTTCTATTTGCAGGGAGTCGCATCGTTTTCAAGTCTCGTCTATCCCGTCGCTCACGAATACATGATGATCATCAAAGGTATGAATCCTTCTCCAATCTGTACACACCAACATGCCCAAGCAATCTAATTGAATAATGATCTATCCTCTCACTCAACGCATGACGCGTTTTCTTTTTTGAAGATTTCTACGAGGCTTATTGCATCTACCAGTTCTTATCGTTTTTAATTGCTGTCTTGGGACGTGGTGATCGAGATGCCGTTGTCAACGTTTTAGCATCGCACGCTGATCATCTCAAGCCTCCATATAAATTTCTGAATTGTTTTTACCATCCTCCTCCAGAGCAGAGTAACAGGGCCATGTCAAATGCAGTTTTATTAGAATGCCAAATATTGGCAATGCAATTTGTATTCCTTCGGCCATTTATGTCAATACTAAATTTTATCATCAACATTATGGAGCAATACACCTGCACTCACAAAGAAAACAACAACGATGAAAGTGATGCAGATATTTCTAATCAATGGGCATTCTTTGCTTCCCCCAAGTTTGTTGTGGTGATGATTCAAAACGTATCCATCTTTTTTGCACTTGCAGGTCTTTTAAAATTCTATCATGCAGTACACAAAGATTTGCAATAGCGCCAGAAATTTTCAAAGTTTCTGTGCATAAAAGGTGTAATTTTTATGACTTTTTGGCAAGGACTTGCAATTTCAATATTCTTTCATTTCCGACAACCTGAAGGACATAGTTTGGATGGAGACGACGTTGTGGATGATGACAAACATCACCAAGCTGATCCAGCACAGACCATTCAAAATATTTTGATTTGTCTTGAGATGCTCTTCTTTGCCTTGGCCCACTGGTGTGTTTTCCCCAAGGAAGAATGGGAGGAGGGATACAGACGAAAACAACTTCCAAGTGTGGGTATTGGTTTTAAAGATTTTGTATCAGACGTGAACATGGTGCTCGATAGTAGCAAAGCATCACGAGCAACGAAGAAAATGAAAAAAGAGGGATTGGAAGCTATCCCTACAACAGAAAATGAATACACAGATGGTGAGTTGGTCATGGGTGACACAGAGATAGCATAGACTATGCAGACATTTTGCATGGTAAAATGTGATCTTAGTGGGGTATCTAAATAAATTAGAAAAATAATATTCCAAATAATTTTTCGCATCAAATGAATTCAGCAAACTTTACTACCTACACGTTGCCAAATAACTCTTAGGTCATAACTCCGTGTGATCATCGCAAGATTAAGAGAGAGGTGAGAAACTGAGAGACTTCCATGCTTTCTTAAGCTTGTTAATGGGTTCGTTGCCACTTTTCTATTGGTCAACATTGGGAAGGAGCAGTTGAGAGGCATCATCAAGTGGCAGAAATCCTTAAGGGAAAACAGATTCAGGACTCACTTCACAAGCTGTTGGGCTCTTACAGTAGATGCTTCCAACAATTTCTGAGAACTTCATCCATTGGTTTTCAGCTGCTGACTTATCAGCAGCAATGGCCATCACAAGAGCAACAAGACCATCTTGTCCAGTGCAGGGGACAGGAGTATCATTCACAAGAGATTCACAAAAGGCAATTTTTTTGGTGACGTACGCCTCGTTGTAACGGGAAAGGAAGAAATTGTAAGGCATGTCAGCATTTCCAGTGGCAGTGTTGGGGTAAATATTGTCAGTTTGGATCATACGACACCATTGGGGTAACGGACCATACAGGAAGCAGTATCGAATTTTTCAGATCCATCCAAAACTTCAATTGACTTGTCAATGTGACATGCGCCAGTAGCAAGAATTTCAATTGGATCTTCAGAGAGGCTCCATTAACACCATGAAATGAAGTAGCAGTTGACCTCATTGGCCCTTGGACCATCCACGTAAATGGTGAAGACATTCATTTTCATGCTATATCTTTTATTGATACTGTAACTAAGTCACCTGAAGTTGCACCTATAAACAATAAGTCTTCAGAACACACAGGCCAGAAACTTGAAGACATATGGTACTCACGATACCCTTGCCCATTGAAAATCATTCACAACAAGGAAGGGGAATTTATGGGAGAAGGTTTTCAAAGAAGACTCCAAATGATGGACATTCAAGACATTCCAACTACAATCAAAAACCCACAAGCCAAGGTGATTTTTGAATGTGTACATCAAACAATGGGAAATATTGTTTGCACATTAACCCATGCACATCAAGCACAAAACATTGCAAAAGCTAAAGACTTAGTGGATTCATGCCTGGCCACTGCTAGTCACGCAGTCTGCACATCCACTAACAAGTCCTTCCACATGTCACCAGGAGCCCTTGTCTACCAAAGAGATATGTTTTTAGATATCCCTATCACTGCTGATCTATACCTAATACAACAGTGTCACCAAGTCAACTTGCTCAAATGATTCATCCATCCCTTCACTGTAGAACAATCCCATGTCAATGGCACAGTAGCTATCCAATGCAATCCTTATGTCACCAAATGACTTAACATTTGCGGTATTAAACCATGCAGCGACAGCCTAGCCTTTCCTACTCAAAAGTTATTCCAATTCTTCTTTTGAATGGGGGAGGCCAAATGCCATATCCCTTACAAGGACAACATGAAGGATAATCTCATAAGGACATCAGATACACGTAAAAGATAATGGTCACATACAAATATTAATGGGTATTATTGATACCACTTGCTTAAACTACCTCATCAAGTAACTAATCAAGAGATGTATTCAATTTGCATCTCTCACAATTTTAACCTTATTATTGTCCATTTCATATTTCCCCCCTGTATTTTAAGGGTCTAAATTAGAGGGAAATCAGAAATAAATCAGACCTCATCAAAGTAGGTACCACTCATAAATCTGAGCCACCCTCCTTTTTCTGGTCCTAGATGAGAGCAGAAGATTTTGATCTCTGACAGGGGACCATGTGCACTTGCTGCAGTGCACAGCCTGAAGTAGTCAAGTTGCGCAAGAGGTATGACTTGCATACAATGACATCAATCAAACATTGTACAGATATACCATGATGCAATGATGTCACAGATGAGACACATGGAATGATGCACCATGTACAAATATGGGCCCCCTTTTCCAATGCTGCCTCTATGGCTTCCTTGGTCCATGGTTTGCTGCAGTCCACCAGCACTCCTCTCTCCCACTCCTTTAGGGTTTCTGCAAATGGATGAAGGCTCACAAGAGCCATCGGGCGCATTAGGCTTTTCCCTTTTTGGGGGCAGTCTGTCTTACCTTGTGCTCTTGCTGCAGGGGAGTCAGCTGGGAGCCATCCAACTAGTTTGGCCTTGGAGCCCCTTTTGGGTTTCAGGTCTGCACACCCTTCCATGTGTTTTTCCTGTGCTGTAGGAGAGAGGGCATCCAATATTGAATGTTCCTCTTGCAAACTTGGCACTTCACAAGGCTCCCATTTTGGGTTCCTCTGGGACACAGGTTGGGACACTACCAGTCATGAATCACCCTGCTTCCTCTTCAAACTTAGTTTCTGCTTGTAGGCTTCTGCTGCCTTTTGCAACATTGCAGCAATCACTTGAGCTCTGGCATCTGTACTATGCTTGGCTTCTAAGTGTTGGTATGTACATCAGGCATTTTTACAAGCCCTGAACAGATTCATCTCTAAACATGTACCCTTCACTCCTATTTTTAAGTCTGTGTAATTCACTGGTGGATTCACAGAACTCATCAAAGAGCCAATGGTTAGCTAGGGGTACTATTTCTTTAGGGGTTGAGTCACCTTCTCTATGAGGGGGTGCATATGAGCCTTAAAAATAAAAATATTTCTGAAGGAAATAGACCCTCCATTGGGTTGCGTGTCCCCTCACTGCCTCCACCTCGGGATTGTCAGGATCCAGAGAAATCCTCATTTTCTTTCGTAGTTGGCGTTTTACCACATCCATGGTATGCCAGTCTTCTATAATGGCTGCCAATAATGTTGGATGGTCTTCCCCTTCTGACAGGCTTCATGCAGCCTGTCAGAAGGGTTCTTTTTGTTTTTGCCTCAGTGATTTGCATGGAAGCGGCCTTGACTGTTTCCAAGGCTTGACCAAATGCTGCCTGTGTATCAAGCACTGGCCCTCAAATAACACTTGGGGAAGAGAAGAGTGCATGTTGCCCTAGTGCTAATTTTATGATTCTATTTCCCCACCATATTAACTTCTGGTTTGGTTCCCACTGCAGTTGCAGTTTGCTATCATTGCAAGAGGGACCAGCACCAGCCAATTTGGTGCAGGCTAGCCAGGCCCATTCCACCATTGAGCTGACTTCCTGTTTTTGTTGGCTGTTACTCAAAATTCCTACAAGTCAGTCTATCACTTGTAGGGCACGGTAAGGTGGCAGAGGCCCCATGAAGTATGAAGCCCATTCCAGTGGAAGAAACACTAACTTGCATAATTTTACAGTGTCCTCAACTGGCATGCCTGTCTGGACTCAACCAACATACAGTGTCAATAACAAGTCCAGATCTGCATTGTAAGCTGCTTTTAGGTCAGCAGCCTTTGCTTGCACCAGAGTTTCCACCTGGAAAAACTTGTCAGAGGTCACTTACAGTGTTCCCCGGGACTAGTAAATGCGGTGGTAGCTGGCATTCATCCACATCCCTATATCTAGCAAATATTTTTCTGTTGAACTTGTTGGGGACACCAAACCCCATTTGGAACTGTCAAATGCAATATACCATTGTCACATAACAGGATGTAGGTAATACCTTGAGAAAGGCACTTGTCTCATCAGCACTCAGTAGCTGGGTTAGCACCTCATCAGGGTTTATTGCATCCTCCCCACTACCACAAAGGCCTTGATGACCGATTCAGTCAGTTCTTCATTTGATCTACCCGCCAAAGAAGACAACATCTCATACATGAGGGTGCCCACCTTTGCCTCATACAGGGAGTGCAAATGGCTGGGCAGTGGGGACATTACCTCTGGGAGCTGGAGTGCCTCTAGCGTCTGGCATAGGTCCCTGTTGGGGTTGCGGAACACATGGAATTAGGTCTGTGGCCGCAGGAACAACCCTTGGAGGAGGAGATACCATGGCCTCAGCTCCCCCAGCTGCCCTTGTGGTCCTCATTACTGGTGGTGCTCCCACTTGTGCGGCAGGAACGGGAATGTTGTCGTTCATTGTCTTTAACTTCATTCTTTGATTCTTGCTCCTGCTCTCTCAAAAGTGAGCAGTCAATGACTGGTGTCAGAATTTGCAAGATACGCTTCTGATCCCAGCATGCAGGTTAAACATGCGCAATGTTTACCAGTTCTCTTTGGCCTTGTAGGCCTCCCTCTTGCAGATTCCAATCAGAGATAGCCAGTTGTGTTCCTTGTTGTCCAGTCCTTGCATTCCAGTGGGTTGGGATCTCCTCCTTGTAACCCCTGGTCTGCTTGCCTGTTCCAGCCTAGTTCTGCCTTGGGTTGACCCTTGTGTCGGCAACTTGCTCTTCTCTCCTGAAAAGCCTCACTACTTCAAATACTGCGCTCACAATTTTACTACTTGATTCAGATGCCAATAAAAGGATATTATTAATCAAAGAATTAAGCTACATCTAAGCTGGTTACCCGACCCATTTGACAGTACTGGGCGGGCAGGAAACTAGATAAAAATGAATTTAACGGTTGGAATAAACAACTAAACAACCAGGTGGGGGGTGCAGGGGGCTTAAGTTTCTTCTTTCATCACATGCAGTGAACTTGCTAACCTAGGTTACAAATGTACAAATCCCAAGTTACAAATAAATTTAAATTTGTAACTTAATAATATTTTTCATGTTACAAAATTGTAATTTCAAATTACAAATTCCTAACCTAAATCATGACCAAAAGGGAAAACAATTCTGGTAAAAAATATGTTTGTACTGAAGTTTAATCCTAATAAATATTATGTACCTAATACACATACCATACACAGAACACAAAAATCATGTACTAATTTCTCAGAAGTATATAATATTTAATTCTCAAATTCCATATTATTGGCATCATCAATATTCATAATCTCCACATCCTCATCCTCACTGAAGATCAAATCATTGTTGGTTTCTACCTCCTCTTCTACTTCAATTGTATTGTTACCTACTTTTTTGCGCTTTTTAACAGTAGCCGGATAATGAAAATAATCGGGCCTCTCAGTGGTCTCATTGTTATACTCTCTTTTATATGAAGCCTTATTTTGAATATGTTCTTTGTACCTGTCCCAAAAATAATCCAACCCATCCTGAGACCATCCACCAGTAGGTTCCATTTCTCCATCAGTAAATTTTAGTTTCTCCTTGGTTGGCCCATATCTATATATAATGTTGTTATGTAGGATTGTCTGAAGGAAGGCAAACTTTTGAGATGTCATTATCTCCAACAAAGTAAAACCATCTACCTTCTACCTCATCATCAGAGAGGAAATCCTGGTCACTCCTGAATAGATTTTATGTGACCTTGGTAACAAAATTTATGTCAGAAATTCCGACATAAAAAAGTGTCACTTCAAGTCACCAGTCACGTAAATTTTGTGGTACAGTCAAAAAATTAACGCCAGCCCGTCATATTTTTTACATGACACACTCATATAAATATTTTCTTAATTTGATATTTTTCTTTTTGCACGCCAAATTATTTTTTTCACCTGACTCGCCCAAAAAATCGCATTCCTTGACATAAAAATTTTACAGACTCACTTAAAAATTTGCACGGACTGACATAAAAAATTGTCAACTTGGCTTAAAAAACATGAACACACTGTAGCATAATATTTTTGACTTTAAAATCTTTGTCTGTCAAATATAACTTACCAACTAGTTTAGTACTTTTAACAAATTTCCACTTAATGTAGGTCTTTTGTTTTCATCTGCAGGGATGTTGTCAATAGTATCATCAATGTCTTCATCATCTGAATAGTCAAAAGTAATGCTATCTGAACTGTTAGTTTCTTCTTTATTATTAATGATGCTTTGGCTTACCTTATTGCTGTAATCATATGCCATTTTATTATTCTCATCTTTATTAGCTTTGAACATAGCAAGAACAACTTTTTGAATAGCATTGTTAACATCATTGCACCTAGTAGCTATGGCATTCTTTACTACACCTTTGTAGGTGTTCCAAAACATCCACTTGTCTTCAGGTGCTATTGGAAACATTTCTAGCACTTTGTTGCCAATAGTTAGGTTGATCTAAGTCATCCAGTTCTTCTTGAGAAGTAATAAACTTGATTTCCCTAAAAATTTCATACTTGACTTTCCTTGCTATGTCTTTTGAAAGAATAGGGCAACGTTGGTAGGAACTTACATTTTTGGCATGGGTAGTGGCTTGCTGTTGCTGGGTCCTTAATTCTTGGTTGACATTTTTTAAATGCTCTACCTGCTTCAGAAGTTGCTGGTATTTCAGCACATCTTTAGACAAACTTAAGGATGATGAGTTAATAAAATATTTTTTGGTTCTTAAGTATGGTTCTCTGTTGGTGGAGTTACATACAATTCAGCTGCATTGTTTTGCCTGTATCTAACTGGCAAATTTTTACTCAATGAATCCACCATGGCGTGATTTTTATTTGAGGTGTGTCCTTTCCATGGGTCTGGATTGTGACTGAATTTTATTTGGAGCTATTTAAAACAAATGTGGACTACCAAATTGTTCGAAAAAATTGGCGCAGTGGTACAATATGTATGTCAAAAATTGTGTATGTAAAATTTACTGATAAGTTGTACCAATTCTTGCCAATTTAAAATTCGGTAGCTTGTAACATGAATTTTTTTGATGCCTGTATATTTTCCCTGCCTTGTGAAAATTCACCTTTTTTCTACAAATAATTTCCTGGATGATTTGGTTGTTACCGCATTTTTCCTTTTATGCGGAATTTTTTGTGCGCATTCCGTGCAGATGGCTGCACGTCTGTGCGCAATAATTTTTCATTCTAGCCTGCACACCACAGGATGACACCATGGAGTTCTTTTTGGATCCATATCTCTGGTACGTTTTTACGTACAATCCTACACATTTTTTTCTTTTTTTTTTTTGAACCGCAACAACAGAACAGAAAGAAACAACAGGAACAGCAGAAGCTTTGGTGATGATGGTCAGTTTCCTGCTGTTGATGCTGACTCCATCAAGAAAGAAAGGTAAGTAAATGATGTGTGCACTACATGCACCATAGCATGCAGTGCACGCATGGTAATTGTTCACAAAATATCATGTTTTTTTTTAAAGTGCCTAGGATCCTACGCGCTACAGTACCAAAAATCTCATCACCTTCTGTTGTCCTGTTTTGAAAAGTTTTTAGGCAGCAGCTACAGCAATACCACACAACTCAACCACTAGTAGCAGCCACAGCAACAAGACAACTCAAGTAGCAGCCACAGCAACAAGGCAGTGACCCATCACAAGTCATCAAGGATAGCTCTGATTCAATATCCTGAGCAACACGATGCTACACAGGCAGCACAGCAGCCACAGCAAAGCAACGCAACTAACTAAGTCTCTCAATTTCAAGTGTCCAAGTATAAGACAGTTTTGAATTTCTCAGCAACTTGTTGTGTGAATCAGGCAGTAACATTTCACCAAAGCTTCAGGTCTTTCATCAGATATATCAAATATCAAGATCACATCCAAGCTGTCTTTTTTTCCCAGAGTTCTGACCTAGAGTCCAAATTTTGGCCCTCTCAGCATCTCCTACGCTAGAGGCTTACCAATTTTTGTTCCAATTTATGATTACTGTTGAGCAGGGGGATGCCCTGGTAACAATTGTCTTAAATTTGGGCTGGGTAATTGGAAGTAATTGTTCTGTTAGCCCCGCTACTTGGTACAACTTTCTAAGTTAAAAAGTTTTCCATTCATACATGGATTGAGACTTTTCAAATTAATTTTTGATTGTCCAATATCATTATCATATTTTTCAATGCTAACACTGTCACATTTTATTTGATGTCTCAACAACCATCTGGAAAATTACAACAATAAGGTTATCAATTGCCATCTTTATCTGATGACGATCGTTTTCATAACAAAAATCATGCCAAACCGACAGGAATTGATAGAGATATGATGTAAAGTATGTTTAATCTAGAAAATGATTTGATATTTATACCCATATATGTACGACTGGATTACTCAACAACCCACTGAATTATTGGTACAATAGAACTATCTTTTACTAACTTCATCTGATGGCAATCGTTTTCACAACAAAAATCATGCTAAACGGCTTGATATTGATAAAGTTATGATATAAACTATGTGTAGTCTAGTAAATGATTTGATATTTATACCAGTATACGTAAGCATATTTTTTGATGCTATCATTGTCATGTTTTATTTGATATCTCAACAACTATCTGGCAAATTACAACAATAAGGTTATCAATCGCCATCTTGATCTGATGACGATCGTTTTCATAACAAAAATCATGCCAAACTGACAGGAATTGATAGCGTTATGATGTAAAGTATGTTTAATCTAGTAAATGATTTGATATTTATACCCATATACTTACGACTTGATTACTCAACAACCCACTACATTATTGGTACAATAGAAATATCTATCACTAACTTCATCCAATGGCAATCGTTTTCACAACAAAAATCATGCTAAACGGCTTGATATTGATAAAGTTATAATATATAAACTATGTGTAGTCTAGTAAATGATTTGATATTTATACTAGTATACGTACAACTTGATTACTCAACAAACAACAAAATGATTACACTAAATAAGGTATGGATTAACATTGTTATCCCATGAGGGTTGTATCTACAACAAAAATCATTCCAAACGGCTTGATATTGATGAAGTTATGGTGTAAATTATGTTTAATCTAGTAAATGATTTGATATTTATACCCTTATACGTATGACTTGATTACTCAACAACCAACAAGCTGATTTCTTGCTGTCTTTATCTAAGGGAATTTGTTTCCACAACAAAAATCATGCCAAACTGAACAAAACGGATAGAGTTATGATGTAAAGTGTGTACTCTTTAACCAACATGAGAAAGAGGATCCAGTACAACTGTACATCACATAAATCTACTACACGTATAAGACAGTATACTCTGTCGTAAACAATACAATTATGCTTGTTGGCAGAGGGATTGGAGGTTGTGGATGTGAAATGGCTGTGGAGAGACGACGGAGCTAAGATGCCACAGTAACTCTCAAGCATAATTGCAGTCATGCACAAGATCAGGTCAACCAGCTGAACACCATGAATCCAACGAGTGGACCACCGTCGGGAAAAACAACAAAGTTGCGAAAAGATCAGGTCAACCAGCTGAACACCATGAGTCCAACGAGTGGACCACCGTCGGGAAAAACAACAAAGTTGTGAAAAGTTTTGGCACTGAAAAATCAACGTGATTCAAATTTCATCTTCAGACGCACATGAATCTACCATCGTATGAAAATCAAACAAACTTTGTCAATGTACCACATCATCAAAAGATCTTTTGCTCTGAACTCTTCAAAATTGATTCCACCACCAACATCCTCAAATGGGAAGATGAGGAACATAAAAGTCAATCCAAAATGAATCCAATTACGACCATCGAACAACTCCCAACAGATAAAAAAGCACTTTCTGACTGGATTGCTGGTACTACAGCATCCACAGATTGCAACAATAAACAGACTCTAAAATTCTTCATGTACATCGAAACTTCGATTAATTATGTGGATTTTCGAAAGAGCCTTAAACTGTGGTTAGATGCACACGAACATCAAGTGTTTGCAACTAAATTATCAACAACAAACAACCATCTTCTTGCTTGGATCAAAGATAGCCATCCAGACTGGACACGACTTGATGATCTTCAAGAAAAACTAAAGGAGCTAATCATTAGAAACTCAGACAAATATGTCAGCTGTGAACTTGACCTGCGTCCACGCCATACTTGTATTGGAAAAGGCCCTAATGCCATTTTCATCTGGGCAATTGGCAATTGGAATCACATGCAGCCTAAGTAATGTGCAGGGATACATGCAGGCAATTCTCAAGGGACTGTCCAAACCGGACTCTGTACCCAATAGCCTTCTACAAGTACAAATCATTTTTTTTAAACCCATTCCAGGAATTGTCTCCAACACAGAACTGATTAAACTCACCAGAGATCACGACAACCTAATGACACAATTACAGAAAAGTCGATAATTGGCTATGCCAATATTACTACTCCTCAACCCTTAAAAGAAATGGAAGAACACGCTGAGACGCAGGCTAGATACTCTCTTCAGGAATATCTGTTATCACAAAAGACCACGAGCAACTCTAATCTATTCCAATCCGTCAAAAGTCGGGGAAAATATGGGTACCTAGTCATCTACAGAGAACATCTACACACAGATGTTGAGGACTTCTTCACTCATCTCAAAGCAAAAATGGAGAAGATTTTTCAACAAGACTTCATAGACAAATACTTTACTTCCATTCAAAACCATCTTGAGGTCATTGATATCAACGATGATAACTCGGCAATTTCCACATTCAGTGCAGCTGACACGTACTACAAAAGCATCAAATCATACGGAGTCTCCTTCACACCAAAACTAAAGCAACAAACTCTATGGCATCGAGCACCCAATTGGGCCAATATACACCCTGCAAATGACCACCAACCATAACTCTTGGCTATGGTGATGGCATATCATCCCTAGGGTCATCAGCAGCTCCAGAAAAGAACACATGGAACACGCCTCCAAAAATTGTGAAAATAACACTGACACCACAGTCTCTGACGACAACTCCATAGCAACACTCAAATTGGAAGTACAAGGATGGTTCAAAGATCTGAAACATGAATCCAAAACAGAGTGGGAAAACAGCCTTCAAAAATTCAATTCACTCAATGACAAATTATCGGAAGTCACAGCAAGTAATGAAAAACTTCAACAAACGCTTGAAGTCATCCAGGAAAACCACAAACAAGCATTGGAGGACCAATGATCTTTATTCAAAGATCTCATCAAAAACAACCTCAAAGACCTCATGAATCAAACTGTAAACCAACAACTACAACTTCAAACAACCACAGCTCTGATGTTGCCTCTTCGAAAACAGCAAAAGGTAAATCCCAGCAACGAGGAAGTAGACAGTCCATGTCAACAACCTGGTATTGGAACACCGGATGAAGATACACAATCCCATCAGAAACCAAGGAGTCCCTGGCCTATGACGGGGCAGGCACTCTAGTCAACCAACATGAATCAACACGCACCACAAACACCATCACACAGCGCACAAATCACACAACATTTACAGCACAACTAAATAAACAAACAGAACACTCATACTCACATCCACATAAAGAAAACAATGACACGGCCTTACAGTTTTTCTTCATAAACCCAAATGGTGTACTCACCACACCAACAAAATTAACGGACATATTCATCACATCAAAAGCACTCAAAGCAGGAGTCATTGGACTTGCAGAAACCAATGTCAACTGGAAAAAAGTATATCTAAAAGACAAATACACCTATACTATTAAGAATCTGTGTAAACAGTCTGCAAACTTCAATAACTGGAAAACAACAAAAAACCAATTTTCGACGTCCCAAATACCATCGGTATCTGATATACAAAGAGGAGCCACAGTCACTATGACAGTCGGTAAATGGGTGGGAAGAGTCTCATCCTCTGGATATGACACTAGACTAGGATGATGGACATGGATCACATTCAAAGGTGACACAAATTTAACAGTAATCACAGCTTACAGAGTCTGTCAAGAGAAAGGCAATAGTGATGATATGACAGCACATGCACAACAGTTGTCACTTCTCCTTAATAGGACTCCAGAGCCAGACCCGAGACAACAAATACTAGAAGATCTCAAAGTATTCATCACATCCCAGAGACATAAAGAAGCAATTGTACTTATGATAGATGCCAATGAAGAATGCTTATCCCCAAATTCAAAGCTTAGGAGAACAATGGACAGCTTAGCCATGACAAATCTCCACCATCTAATCCATGGTGAAGCCTGCCCGAACACATATACAAGAGGTGCCCACCAAATAGACCATATTTATGGATGTCCAAAAATTGCAACAAATACAACAAATGGGGGAGTACTCCCATTTAAAATGGGCATCGATACCAATCACAGAGGTCTATACATCAACGCCAAAGTTCAAAACATTTTCCCAAGCTCTACTACAGAACTGCAAACTCCAACACCAAGAAAACTATCTTCCTTGAGCAAGAAACATTCAGAAGCATTACGAACAGAGGTAGTCAAAGCATGTTAAAATCAAAATATTAAGGATCGCCTAGAACAACTTTCTACAGTACCAGCTCATTGCTGGAACTCACATCATCAAGAAGCTTTAAATAAAATTGACAACACATTCACAAAAATTGTGTTAGCTGCAGAAACCAAAGTATGCCACAAACCATATGGATATCCCATATCGCAAAAACTCATTCAAGCAGGTCAACTCTTACGATACTGGAAAACTAGATTGTTGAAATTATTACTTTCAAGGACTGATCTCAATCCATCAATTCAACGCTTAGAGGAAGAATTAGACATTCCACAACACATTCGCAACAATACAATGACTATTCCTTGACTAAAAACCACTATATCATCAGCACAAAGTAAATTAACATCTATTCAAAAAGACGCAAGTCGACACAGAGAAGAGTGGCTCCAAGAAAAAGCTGTAGAAGCAGCTTAAGACCAAAATATATCAGTTGAACAAGCTATTACTAATATGGCTTCAAGAGGGAGAACTAAACGCATGTACTCACGAATAAAACGGGATCTCTCACATAACCAAAGGAGTTCTGTATACTACATTGAAGTCCCAGAGGACAGAAAACCACCAAAACAGAGCGCAATATGGACAGAAGTGCGAGCTGCTGACAAAGTCCATACTCAACTTTTGAAACATTCAGAGAATCACTATAGGTTAGCACAACCTACTCCTTTTGGCAAATCCCCAAGTGGATGGCATCTAGGATTCACAGGAACTGGACAAGTCGCTTATGATATCTTACAAAATTGACGAACTACATGATGAAGCAAAACAATTTATCAGAGAATTAAGAAAACAGGAATGTCCTACAATGAAAACAATGATTTCATTGTCAGAAGTATATACACTGTATACCAAATGGAATGATCATACGTCAACATCACCATCCAATTTTCATCTAGGATTATACAAAGCACTAATACATAGCACCCAAGTGCTCTCAATACTGACATTGCTCATGAATATACCATTAAAATATGGAAAGCCCTTATCCCGATGGGAAAACTCGACAATGTGTATGATCAAAAAAGGCATAGGATTGCCCAAATACACTGACTTTGTCTAATACACCTATTTGAGGCTGACATGAATGTCATAGCAAAAATAATTTGGGCCAGGCGATTTATCTACCACTGCCAAGACCACAAACTTCTTCATCCAAGCCAACATGGAGGACTTCCAGGCTTTGAAACTCAACATGTATTGCTCAAATTTTGGATGACCACCGATTTGGCACTCCTAATGAGACACAATCTAGCAGTTAATAACAACGATGCTGAGGCATGCTACGACAGGATAATTCCAGCAATTAACGGTCTATCACACCTTTCTAATGGAATGCCAATGTCTGCAATAAAACTCCAGAACTCTCTACTACTCAACATGAAATATTCGGTCAAAACCGCACATGGCACGTCAAACATGACATGGACCAATTCCGCAGAAGATCCTAAGTTTGGTCTTGGCCAAGGAGGAGGATGGTCACCGCCTGGCTGGGCCAGTCTAAGTACTGATATGATCAATACTCATGAAAAACTTACTTTGCATGGCATGACAATACCATCAGTAACTGGATCAGAAGACTCCACCACGAGAACCATCGATGCGTACATCAATGACGCAAACAATGGAGTAAACAACGGAGACCATCAAAACTGTACCAACTATGTGGAACTCTCCTCAACCAATTAGAACAATCATCACAAAAGTGGGAACGCATTTTGAACATTACTGGAGGCAATCTAAACTTAACAAAATGTTTTTGTTCTCTTCTAACATGGCAATGGAACTGCAAAATCCCACAACCATTGTCAGTCCTCAAAGAACCAGGCAACATGGAGATTACAAACAGTGCGACAGGCATCAGACCTACAATTGAACGATTAGAATCAAATCAAGCATTCCAATTATTAGGGGTTTGGGTCCAACTCAATGGACACATGTCAACCCACTATACTGAGCTCCAAACCAAAATTAGACAACTTACAAGAGATATGTGCAAGTCAAATCTGTCACATAGGGAGGCTATGACAGCGTACAAAAGGGTTGCCTTTAAGAAACTGGAATATAGCCT
This sequence comes from Asterionellopsis glacialis, assembly GCA_014885115.2. Classification (NCBI taxonomy): domain Eukaryota; phylum Bacillariophyta; class Plagiogrammaphyceae; order Rhaphoneidales; family Asterionellopsidaceae; genus Asterionellopsis; species Asterionellopsis glacialis. The sequence continues at coordinate 15,965 of WKLE02000297.1, forward strand.
TCCAATGACAACTTGTTATAGCCAGAAAGAGATAACCGAACTCCAAAATCCATTCACAAGTGCTTTTCTAGCTACCAGCGGATATCACAGCAGATTCCCTTGTGCACTAGTTTATACGCCAGAATGATATGGAGGAATAGGGCTAGATCACATGTACAAGGCCAGGGGCTTACTTCAACTGAAATATCTAATCTCTCACATTTGCCAAAAAGATGATCTAGGTAAATCAATGGTCTGCATACTCAATTATTTGCAGGTGTCAGCTCACACATACTAGCCAAACCCAACTCGGAGGAAGCATACAACCTCAAATACATTGCTTATGGATGGATCCTAACCATTTGCAATTTTCTAAAAACATTCAACATGTCCATAGAGTTTCCGGAAGCATGGAAACCTACAGCACAAAGACAGCACAACACAATTATAATGGATAAAATACGCCAGACAACAAAATCAAAGACAATTCTCAGCAGGATCAATGCATGTCGGACAATAGCAGACATCACGGACCCTACAGGACACCACATTGAAGATAAATTCATAACAGGAAACAGTCAGCCATGCGAGTCCAAACTACTATGGCCTCATCAATTCTACCCATCAATGAAATGCTGGTCGGCAAACTAGAACATTCTCTTGGAAAGTGGATTTGTTCCCCTGATAGAGTTTACCCTATTGTAATTGATCCAGTGACAAAACTGCTCTACATAGAATCACCCATTAAGGGCCTCTATCACAAACTATCACCGTCAAGTACACATCAAAACCAATAGGATCTAGACACAGAAGAAGAATCCATGCTTCCTGACATAGCAATTCCTGTTGAGAGTCGAGTCCAAGAACACAAGATTAAAATCTCACGAATTCAATTTCAACACAAATATGAGCCAGAACAACCCAGAACGTTCACAGAGTTTAAAACCAACCTTCTGGATGCTATTCAAGACCTTCTCAGACATATAGAAACAATTGGGACTGATAAAGATATTGCAGACATAATCTCAGCAGGACATCAATTAATAGTAGCATCAGACAGGTCAAAGAAATCAACAGGAGGCACATACAGATGGATCCTAGAAACCAAAACAGGAGATCTGCTGGCAGAGGGCATGGGCCCTGTACATGGCATAATCAAAACACTCACGTCTCATAGAGCAGAATTATATGGCATTACGATGGCACTCACATACATTCTTCTCATTTGCACCTATCATAATATACCTCCGACAAGAGTAAAATTGAGAGCCTACTGCGACAATGTTGAATGCATGAACAAGTTCAATCAAGCCCTTAAACCACTAAGAGGCACTGCACAATTCATTGCAGCAGACTAAGATGTGGAAGCGCTTCTACGACAAGCAATAGCATCTATGCAGTTGGATCTAACAGCAACATGGATTAAAGGATATCAAGACAAACAAGCTTCCCTTGATGAACTATCACACCCAGCGCAGATGAATGTGGCAGCAGACAAACTCGCAGAATTTGCATACAAAGCATGCAAACCTAGCCAAGAAAATCCCCCACCATTTGCAACAACACGTATCTCACTAACCATAGCAGGCAGGAGAATATCATCCAAGATGACACAACAAATAGAAGACGCAATACATTTAAAACCACTACAAAAGTACAGGAATGAAAAATATGGCTGTAACTCCAATATATGGGAGACTATTGACTGGTACTCCTTCAAAATAGCAATTAAACGACAACAACCAGGCTTCAAACGTTTCATCCATAGATTCACAAGTGAATGGCTCCCAGTAGGAGCAAGACCCAAATTCTATCACAATAACAACAAGGCAAAATGTGTAAGCTGTCAATCACAACATGACAAATCACATGCACATGTGTTTCAGTGTCCTAATCCACAAAGAAGAGACCAGTTACTCAAACAGATTCTTCATCTTATGTCCACACTAAGAAAGAAACACACATACAAACCTATAGTCAAGATAATTCAAACAAATCTTGTCAAATGGTCAAAATGGGAGCCCCTCAAAAATATAACAGCACCATTGAATCCCTCCAAATATGACCACATACTTCAGGAAGCAGTTGAGGAACAGAACGCAATCAGTTGGGAACACCTGCTCAAAGGATGGATTTCAAAAAGATGGACCCAAACACAGGAAGAATTTTATAAAGAAAGAAGTAAACAAGACAAAAGGATCAACCTAAAATATCATAATCAACTCACTTGGAGCAAGATGTTAATTAAAGGGTTACAAGAAATAGCCTTCTCCACATGGAAATTTTGCAATAAATATATTCACGGCCATGATAAGACAGAGGAAGACAACATTAAACTGGATAATATGCGAGCAAAAGTCAGACAAGAGTATGATAGAAGACACAGTTTCCCAGCCAAAATTCAATGGAGATACTTTACGAGAACAGTGAGTGATTGAGTAAATGACTCAATTCATATGCTGCAAGCATGGTACAAAAATCTAAAGACTGCATTAGTTGCAATGGAAGAACGACCTACTATAACACCTGGAATTGGATAACAATTTCAAGTTGTCCAACTAGTCTCTTTATACAAAAGAGATCATTACAAACCCCATGTGCACCATGTTACCCTTTTGGCATGACTCGGATGTCACAAGGCCGATTATTTTATTAGCGCTTGGTAGTTTAATAACGGTTTAGAGTTTATTATTATCATATGATGTAAAGTGTGTGATTGCATACTGTAGTCCATGATTTGATATTTATACCCGTATACATAGGACTTGATTACTCAACAACCAACTGGACAATTCCAACAATTAAGGTATGGATTACCATCTTCATCCAATGACAATTGGTACCATAACAAAAATCATGCCAAACCAACAGAAATTGAGGAAGATGTGAAGCAAAGTATTTTATTACGTAAATTATAAAAATTATGTAAAGCATTCCACTTCAGAAAACTGTGTTCCGAACATTATCCTACTGCAATAGTACAAATTTATAAATAATATCTAAGTAAACAATAATTCCTTTCATGTTACTTAGCCTCTTTTGGAATGCTATTTGTTATCTCGTATTTCTTTCTGTTGATTGATTTTTAGGTCTCCCGTTAATTGATTTTTAGGTTTCTGTGTATTGATTTTTAGGTCTCCATTAATTGATTTTTTGGTCCCTGATATATAACTACAGATATTCTTTTGAATCTTTGTTAAATTGGTAATCTGCCATCTTACCAAATAGGGGACCTAAAGGGTCCACCAGCACCGCAAAAGATCTGAGGGAGGTTTTTACACAGTGCTAGTAGAGTTGATTATATAACAAGGTGGAAAAGGGAAGAAAGGGAAAGGGGAGAAAGAAAGAGGAGGAAAAGGGGAAAGAAAGAAGAAAGATTTTTAATTTCCCCCCCTTAGGCCGGGAATCGTTCCAATTCACTAACGCTGCCTTGTCCCATTCGAACTGGAAGCTGGTGACAAAGAGTAAGACAATAAGACAAGAAATTGTGCGGAGAAGACTAGATAGAGTTGGGGTTGTAAGCGGATTCTAATATTATAGATTACATACCCCAGACTTTAGCAAATTTTCGAAAGATTTTCAGAATATTTATTTTCTTGATGTCTTCTCATAACTCCCAGACACATTGTGGACCGAAATGATGAAGTCCGTTTGGGGTTCAGAATTGCAAACATTATTTACATGAATGTTATGTGAATAGTGTCATCAGCCTCCCACAAGAAGGGAAACGGTGTGTGAGAAAAATTGAGTAAAACTCACTAGTTTATGATTCTGGTTGAGGGATAAGACAATCGTGATTGATGGAGAAGCGCACGCGGTTGACATGGTCCTGCATGATGTGTGATCCTTCAGGAATATCGTGGAGGTAATCCATGAATGATGTAGACCGCCAATGAAGGAAAAATTTTATGTCTTTTTTGGGAGCTCCGGACAAGTGTAGTGTGACGCAGGCTCCAATGTGGATAGAGTGAGGGGACCATAGATTAAGTTCTTTTGATTTTGGTGATATTTGATAGACATGTTGAGCTGCTAGGCGTAAATGTTTTGATATGTGAGAAGCTTTGATGGGGTTTGCAGTTTTAGAAGATGAAGATACTTGATAAACTGCAAGTGGGTGATCTGGGGGGAGATCGTTGAATGATAAGAAGCTATTGCAAATTCTAAGTGCTGCCCGAACAATGCAATGAAGAGGATCAATGTCGTTTCTGGAATATGTTTTAGTTTCTCCTTTGATACCATTTTTTTTTAATTGCCATGTAAATTGGATGCGGGTAATCTGGTGAAGTTGAAGGGGTCGTTTGGAAGCCTGGGGAAGGCGATGACCATTTGGGCCGTAAAATATCATATCATTATAAATGAATGGTATTGGTCGGGTTGAGCCCATTCTGAAATGCAAATTCCAGTGAATTTGCCTACTACATTCCAATCAGCCATGGCTGCGGTGAGAGAGTTAGGTTGGGAAGGGTCAGTTTGTAGTACAAGATGTTTGGTCATCTGTTTGGTAACTGGATTCTGTTGATTGACTTGACTTTCCCATCATTCTTGTTTGTAGAGGAGTTGTTTGAGATCGTGGCACATAGAACCGATAGCATCATGTAGGCTGGGTTTGTGGTTGGTAGAAAGTTTCACAGCAGATCGTAGGTAGAGTTTTGCTGTGTCTGCTCAAATGCCGCGATTAGCAAGGTTGTCGCCTTGTAAAAGCTCAACTAAATAAGAGGCCATGATAGCATTACGGGCCTCTATGTTGGTAATTGGAGTACCTTTTGTGGAATAGTTTAGAGTTGCTAATATGTTGTGGGATGCACATCATGTTTCAAAATGATTTAATCCATTGTGATTTGTCTGAGCCTACTGGACAGGATGATGATTACCTATGGAAATGGACCCATGCTTGCTCATTTCATTCAAGAAAGGATGGGGAAGGAGTATCTTGTGCACAAAATGTCATAGGAGTTGGGGGTTTTCCTGGAATAGAGTTTGAAGACGAACAAGTGGGTTAGACTGTTCATAGATGCGGGAAATTTTGTCAGCATCATTTTGTTGTTGGAGGAGACATGGGTGAGGTGGATGGCTGTTGTGAAGTAATTGTAGGGCTACGCAGGAACCTGCAAAGCCTATGATAAGAGTTGCAAATTCAGGACAATTTATGTTGATTAAGTTGTTGCTTTTGGTAGTTAAAAACTTGAGTGTGCGATGGTATATGTTTTGAGGCCATTGGACATGGAAGTAGAATTGTAAGTCGTAGAAGAACCCGCGCATCACCTATTTGTATGTAGGTTGGGTCTCTAGGAATGAGATGGGCAATGGGTACTTGCCATTGGATGTGTTCTGATTTAAGGATGATAATAAGGGCGGCAATTATCTTTTGGGAGATGGAATCATAGTAGAATGCAGTTTTTGAACAATATAAGAGTTTTTCTGCTGTTGGATCTCTTCCTGTTAGATGTAAATGTTTGCAATGAGAGTTGTCTATCTAATCATCGTTCAAATTTGATAGGAGGTCAGCAAACTGTCCATCTAATGAGCGTTTGCGTAAGAATTTTTGTTTAAGACGTTTGGCGTTATGTGCTAAGCATCGCTTGAGTTGGTCGTATAGTGAAAGAAATAGGAATTTTGTCCAAGGGCATAATAAACTGGCGTCGATGAGTATGCCTAATAGTCTTGCTTGTTCGAGGACTGTCCCAGAACGACAATTGTGATGGTATGGATGTAAGCATTGAAGGAGGTTTTTTCTGTTTTTCTTGTGGGTAAGTTAACATGAGAGTTCTTGTATTAATAGTTTTGCCGCATTGTGTTCTTTCATAACTTGCGATGAGGTCGTGATATTTTTCTGTTGAGATTTCATTGCAACGAACTGAGGTATTTGATTCACCAATGGTTAGGTATAGACTTTCAATACTTGCTTTTAGGGCATGTATGATTCTGTCCTTCCTGACGTCAGCCATTAAATTATCATCAACGTGAGTGTGTGCTTCTGTTGGGAATGGGAGGTTGGTGGTTGGGTCAATGACACCTTGATTGAGTGTGTCTGATGTTGCCTGAGTAAATTTTGTTGTGGTACTAGGTGGATCTGAGAATTGTACAGTATCTGTCAGATGGGAGTGTTTATGCATGAAATTATTGTTGTAATATATTTTGTGCATTAATTGTTGTCGTACTTGTTGAAATGGTTCCCAGTTTGATGGGGTTAATCAGGAGCCAAAGGTTTGGCTGCATGGGAAACATAAATAACCAGCTCCAGTGAATGCCATTGCAGCTATGATATCGGGTGCATGTTTTGGTTGTCTAAAACAGCCTGTGACATCATGGTCTATTAAATAAATATCTTCATTGGGGTAAGTGATGCGTAAATTGTAAATTGGGATGAGATGTTTTTGCCATTCGTCGGCAAAGGTTATTTCTGGTTTGGTGACTTTTGTGACAATGTCCTTGATTGCAATTGATGATGGGTGGACCCAATGTGATCCGTCGTAGACTAATCTATTGTTTTTACCAGGTGCGACTACTAGTCCTTGGGAAGTTAAGTGCATATTAGGAACAAATGTTTTTAGCCACTCAGGCACCATTATGGTATAATTGTGTTTGTCTTCTTTATTTAGATTTTTTTTGGTTTTAGAAGGATATTTATCAAAAGATATGTGGTTGCTGTAATTCAGATAATATTGGTAGTTTTTTTGTGATTCATGATAATTGAATTTTGATGGTGTCCCAATAGTAAGGGCACATTTAATTGAATTGTAATCGTCTTGGGACGCTACTGTACAGATGTTGTGAAGTAAAGTTTTTATGTCACAATTCGACTTGGGAGAAATGGCAGGTAATGATTCAGAGGTGAATATTGGTAAGGATTTTGATGTGCTAGTAGTTGTAATGTGAGTAGTAAGAAGATCGTTGCTAGTTTTATTTGATATGTCGAAAGGTTCCCAAATTGGGATATTGGTCTGCAATTTGGTGGGTTTAGCCACTAGTGTTTTGATTATTGGAAGAGGTGGTATCGGTTTTTGAGTTCGGTTTGTCAGAGGTTGATGCTAAGGAATTGGATTCTGCTGGATTCAAGGAGGGTGAAGACTGAGTTGATGTGTTTGTTGACGTACCGTTGGATGAGTTTGAAAGGTTGTTATTTTTGTATGCGTCAGCGAGGTCAAGTCCTGTTGTGTTATTGATATGGGTTTGGATGATGGTTCTACTAGTGTGTTTCATTTTTGTCCAAGGAAGGTGAAGGAATTTGCATTTGAGGCCATGTGAGCAACTTTTGCCATCTTCTGCAAAATTAGTGCAGAGAGGTTGGGTGTTGTCAGGAATCTTTGGTAGGTTGCATAAGGGTTGTCCCGTATTGTTGACAATAAACCCTTTTGTACTTTTAGATGTATTGGTAGTGTGATTGGAGTTGTCATTGGAGTTCCGGGAGTTGTGGTTTCGGTTGTTGGTGTTATTAGTAGATGAGTCCTTGGTGCATTGACGTTGTGAGTACTTTTGTGGTGGTTTGTAGATGCCAAGATTTTGAGCAATATTGACTGTTGGTGATTTGATGGCAAATATACCGGGTGCTTGTTGGACGATGCAAGTTTTAATTGCTTTGATACATTCTTGGAAGGTGAAGAGTGAGTTGTCTAATGCATTGGTTGGGATTTCTTTCAACAGTGTAATATTTTTTAGGTGGGATGGATTGTAAGCCAGATCTGCATGGGCGGATAAGATTGGTTGGATACTTGTGGTGATAAGCATGATTGGGATGTGAGGATAGGTGGTAATGTGGCAATCATACCATGTAGTAAACTTGCGTGATGTTATGAGGTCTACAAATGAGAGGGGCTTGTTTGGGGTCTGACACTTGAAAGTATAAAGATAGTATTGCATCGATGTTTGCTAAACAGGTAAGGACATCATTGATGGTGTTGCATTTTACTTCACCAAAGGACATCTTTGTTGCTTGGCGTTTTCTGCTAGGGTTATCACTGTTTAGTATTTCATCTTGGTCAGCTTTGATGTTGTTGGATGATAATGTTGAAGATGGTTTTGGTAGAAAGTTGAAAACGCTGCATTTGTGAGGGAGAAGTTGCTGGCTGGATGTGATGGAGCGATGCAGCCATGAGAATTGTTTGAGAGCGGTGATTTCTACATGGGATAGGTCCATGATGGTTGTGTATTTCTCAAGGTAGTCACGACCAGATTTTCGTTCTTGGCAGATGGTGTCAATAATGGCGTTGATTTTGTTTTTAGAGTATGCTGTAGACATTGTAATGGTGTCTTGAAAGTCAGGATTGAGTGTAGGGAGAAAGACTTTGGTTGTACCTTGTTCGTTGATAGCAGGGAAGCCACTGAAAAGTTGAATTTTGTTCTTGGTTCTTTTTGCTGAAATGACAGATTCTTTGTCAGTGAGAGATAAAGATTTGTCATCTTGTTTTGTCAAAGATGTGCTAGAGGAATTGGATGAGGGTGGAATGGGTATTCCTGATTGATTAGGTGTAGTAGTAGTGATGTGGATGGGATCCGTTGAGTTCTTTTGGTATTCTTCTGGATGGTCTTGATTGTAAATGGATATGGCTAGGGATTCTTTTTCGTTGACTCAATTTTTGCAATTTGCATATTCAGGGTCAGTAGCCATGAGAAGATATACTGTAGTTGTCAATGGAAGGGATAAAGTTGGATATCAGAAGTGGATGAAGGAACTTTTGTAGGTGGTAGTTGTGAATAGAACGTTGGGGGTAAAGTATACTCTTCGTGTTTGGTTGATTTTGCCCAGGCATAATCTGCTAGTCCCTGAAGGACATTAGTGTCTTAAAGGGAACCTTCATTGACGGAATGATTAGCCATGAGTGGGATTGCTCAAGGATAAAGGGTGAGTGTTGTGGTGTCTTTCAATGAATTTTGGAGGGGGTGACTTGTAATGTGATGAATATGTGGTTGGGTTGAGTCTTCAAGTGGAGATGGTGCTGTGGGCCAGCTTGATTCCGTTTGGTCATTCGGAATAGTTGTGATGAATAGGAAGTTGGAAAGGATATGATTTATGTTGACAGATGCTGGGGTGACTGGAAATATGGCGTCGCCTAAGCTCCCAGTAGCTTTTGTTGGATCTCTGTTCACATTGATATGGATGAGTTCAATGTCGGACAGGATGCGAACGTTACCTTGATAAGGGAATGCAATTCCAACTATGCAGTTGCTAGATAGAATGTTTTGTCTTGCGACTTTGGTTTGGGACAGATGGGACCAGATGTCCATTCCCCTGATTCCGGTTGCGAATACAGGATGTTTCCCGAAGGAACTGAAGTTGCCTGCAGCGAGTTGTTGGTAAGCGAATGTTAGGTTCATGGTTGGGAGAGGTTGGTTCAAGTGATTGCATTGGATGAGGTTCTGTGGTGGGTAAAGATCATTGGATCAATAGTTCTGAATGTTGGTTTTGGTTTGCAATTGTTCAGATTGTGTGTGAAATGTAAAAAAATTATTATTTGGTGAATTTAGGTGCGACGGTGAAATTGTTGCCGCCGTCGATTAGTAATAGTACTGTAGGATTCTACGTTAATTTTTTGTTTTAGTTAATTTTATATGTTGTAATGGTGATTCGTGATTGATTGGTAGTTGTGGTTAGATTTGTTTTGGTGCCATTCTCAAGTGTTTTGTTTTTGGGTTGTGGTTGGTATGGAGTTGTGATTGGTGGATTGATGTATGTAAATTAATCCACGACTGAGGGATGATGGAATGTGGTAGTAGTATGAGTTGTTACATGTAGAAATATGTGTTGGTTTTTTTACTGAGGACACATGGGTTTGAGTTAGATGTTTGCGAAAGGCGCGGATAATGTAATTTTTTGTAGAAGAGAGTGTTATTCGTGATTTGATAAAATATTTGTATGGTATGAAATGGAATGGAGATAGGATGCAATGGAATGGAATGGATTGACGTTGATCGAATATTAATAGGATAATAGATCGCTAATGTGATCGAACACTTTTATGATAAGTGGATCGTTTGATCGAACTCGTATTAGAGGATCTAATGTATTTTTATTTTTGTTAGCTGATGAGCTTGGAAGAGTTAACTGGTGTTGAAATCTTGAAGATTGTGTTGCAAATCGCCGTTTTGAAAATAGTAATGACGTCCATCGTTATCTTAAGTAATAACGTTTAATCGGTTGAGGAGTCCGATAATTGTATGGAGTTGATGAATTGTAAAGTCCATCTTGAAACGTTTTATCGTTTCATCGTCATCTAAGTTTTCTCAACGTAACATGCGTAACAATCAACAAAAAGTGAGGGAAACGAAAATTAGCTAAGTCTGTGATAGTTTATCTGTAATATAGATCAGCTTTTAGCTGACGATAGGGAAAGGGAGATTCTTGCGCTTAGAGCGCATAACGAGTTCGATTTCCCTCCTCAGGAAAGTCTAGCCCGTCAAGAATCAGCAGTCCGGTCTGCTATCGAATCTAGTGTCTACTCTACCATTGTCCTCAATTGAGGCACTATGCCTCAATTGAGGACAATTTTCAACCAATCAGAAAACACCAAAGAACGCATTTTCACAATCAACCGATGTCACCACCGAATTCTCCATCAAATTCTGTATCTTGGAGTAAGGCCGGTGTGCTTTAATTTTCAGAAGGGTGCTGTCCAGTTTCTGATTGGTTGAAAATTTCCTCAATTGAGGGAAAACGGCCGGTAGAGTAGACACTAGTAACAATCAGAAGCCCTACGGTAGTGATCATGCACAGGAGTCTGGTAGCCGGCACAACTTTGATTTGCTTCTATCCTTTTTTCTTGTTTCTTCCATCCCGCCTGTAGTTGGTAATGGGAACATCAATTCGAAGCAAGGATGGCGTCAACGAGCACGCCACGAGCAAGGAACATCGGTAAAAGGGCATCACAGCGGCGTTTACAACAACAGAAGGCGAAACATGCTGCTAAGGAAGCAGCGCGGGGTGCTGCAAGTCGAGCTATCGAAAGCATTGCAAAGTTCGAGGGAGGAAACAAGACCAAACTTAACTTTCAAGAACACTTGCGGCCTTGGAACTCTGGAGAGGAACTTGGATTTCCACATGGGTATAACGGTCATGTTTCTTCCTGTATGTCCGTTGGCTCAAACTCCTCCATTCCGACGGTAGAACGTGCTATTAATCGAGGATTCAGTCGGGGCAGCAGCGAGATGAATGAACGAATGACATTTTTCGCCGAAGAAACTGCCCCTGATATGGATCTGACGACATTCACGGAGGAGGCAAGCAACGAGGAAAACACAAAATCTCCAAAGAAAAAGAGAAGAATTAAGTTAACAAAAGTAATAAAATGGAAAAGAAAAGGCGAATCTCACTCCTCCTCCAAAAGTGGTTCTGGCAGATATCGTTTACGGAAATCACGTTCCACGTCTTTTGATTGGGATAAGGCTGATTTTGCAAAGGATGCCTGGATGTGTGGTGGCTGTGGAAAAGTTTTCTCAAACGAGAAAACTGCGGAGCTTCATGAAGACCGGTGCATCTATGAAGCTATCTGCAGGCTGGAATGGTCTGAAGGAGGCATAGGCTGGGCGGCAAGTCCTACTGCCAATGCTAATATTCTTCCTCTTCATATCACGGGCGACCCAACACCTCCCACAGTACCATCAACTCCACCTGCTTTGGGAAGTGCACCAGTGATGACAACGGCGGGTGATTACGACGATCTGCCTTGTGACAATTTCCTCGGAAGGCAGGCAGCTATAACGTTTGCAGATACCGGGAATGGGGACTTAGACGTACCATCTAGTAAAGATGGTGGACTAAAATCTATTTTGCGTCCCCCAACACATTTTTCCCCAAATAGTGGGAGCGACCATACTCGGTTGCAACAGCAGCTACATACTCCGATGCCAACTCTTGCAGAAGAGCACCAATTCTTCAATGCTGCATCAACTGAAGATTTGCTCTTGACTCATGCATTGAGACAGTTCATCGTTTTAACAGATGAAGCTCTCGTGAATACTATAGGACGTGCAGAGCCGCTAATTGTTACAATGCATGAGACTGATGCGGAAAGAGAATTGATGATGTTGGGGAAAGACAAAGCATACTACGACATGTTGGATAGTAGAACTCACAGCCGGAATGCATGCAAGAATTCACTTTACACACACAAAAAGGGCGTACTATCAAAGGTTCAAAATAAGTTTGCAGATGCTTATACGACTATTAAAGACGGGGATGCGAAGGGTTCTATGTCTGACCAATATTCTCGGACGGCCAAAGGGAAGAGTGATTCTATCGTGGACATTCAACATGATGACAAAACACTGTATGTTAACGTTATCGTGAAGAATTCTATCCGAGTTGTCAGTAACGAACTAGAACGTCTTGCTAATGCTCGATGGGAAGCCTCCAAAACTGATAATAACAAGAAAGATAAAGGATTCGAAAAATTTCGTGAGATGGCTCAACTTAATGTCGTCAAGCTGGCGGGGTTGGCTTTAGCTAGCGATTTCACACCACGTAGAATTGCGGTTCAGCTAAGTAATGACTTGTACCGACTGATGGCACCGCAGATGAAGAAACGAGGTGTAACAATTGAAACTGAGATTGAATACAGAGTGGGACCGTTTTTCGTGCTTGCAGTTAACGTACAAAAAATAGACTGGATTAAACTCATCAAATACACACACAGAGACGTGGAGGAACGGAAAAAGAAATGGAGAGAAGAGGTACAACGCAACGGGAATCAAGAAACCGCCGCCACGGGGGAAGCTAACTCGACGGAGCGAAAGAGTGTAAGTAAATACTTGTATATGCTGTGTCAATTGACTAGATTCGAAATCTTGGGCCAATTTATGTCATGGTTGTATCATGTTCATTGGGTCATATCGCTGCCCATTTGTACGGTATTATATGTTTTGATACCATCAACTGTTCGAACATATCTACTTCAATCTGTTACTGATGGTAAGTTGCAATGTCTTTTCATGTTTTGAGCAAAAATGGTAAAAAGTAAATCGAGCTGATCATTGCTTGTACTTTTGCAAAAACAACAGAGATTTTTTATTACGTCGAAGAAAAGGGAATGGAAATGGAAATCGGGGTCAAAGTGGCAAAGAACCAAGCAGCATTCATGCTGTCTGCACTTCGAGAGTTACGTGCGGACGACCGCGATAAGAAGAAGAAGGAGCAAGAAAGCAAAACAGGGGAGAAAGGAGCCGTACTTGGACCGCTGCTTGGCCCAGCGATCAAGGCAGACAAAGGCCCTGCGAAGCCACCTGAAGGTTTTGTTCCTCCAGAGAATCTAGAATTTGTTGGGCTTGACATTGAGCTTCCTGTGGGTTACCGTCGGTTACGCTGGGCCATGCTATCAACTAAATCGAGGTTTATGAGCGACGCTGTTTGGGAAGAGGAGGCAAAATATTCCGACATTAATAAGGGAGAATGGTCTCACCATGAGGATGAAATCGGACTACCGGACCTTCCTGATGGCGTTAGCTTTGAGGATCTAATTGGAGCAGAGCAAAGAAGTAACTATCTAATGCCCAAGTCTGCCTTCGTCAAGGCAAATACTTCTTACGAAACAGTTAATATCGTATACTACGACGACCACTGCTTTGTGTTGAAAAAGAAGGCGCACAACCCGGACGTACCATATGGATCAACCTTTCTAGCAAATACGCAAATGGTTGTGATTAATAAAGGAAATGAAACTTGTCGCTTGATTTGTTCGACAGAGGCTGAATTTCCGAACGGCCCACCAATGGTCAGTCGTCAAATTAAGAGTGGTATGAGAGCCGGTACCGCGCTATTGTTTGTTTTGATTGGAGAAACAATATGTAAATATGCAGACGAATATCCATAAGCTACATTCGTTATAGCTACTAGTGTATAAGAAAGATAGAAAAGAGTTGTATTTTATAGATTCAGACGTCCTTCTTGCATCTTTAGCTTGCTTGTTTCTATGTAAAGTGGTGATACGCATGTCTATCAGGACTCCATGCTCTAGCACTTTTTCATACTTTATTTTATAATATTATTAGCTATCCTTTAAAATTCTTGAAGTGATTTAAGCGTTATTTTCAAATAAATGGATCGGAGAGGTATCAACTGACTTGTCCGACGGCATAACTGATTGCTTGCCATATAAACGCCAGTGATCCTACTCCAATCAATCCTAGACTAAAAGTTGGGACTATATTTTGAATGGAAGGCATTTGTTTACGTTGGTCCATGCCATTGTTACTGGAATAGCACCATAGAGCAATGGAGCTTGATAGCACTAGCAACACCAAAGAATAACGCTGCAACACCCTCATGGCCACCGGATGTAACGGTTAGACCAGCTACCAATGGAACCGATACCACCAATGAGACGGTATGCCACAGAACGATTCATTCTCGACTTACTGCAGCCTAAAAAAAATTGGTGCAGCATGCAGCATAGTACTTGTAAGGTCATCATTCGTTTGAGTTGCAAAGAATGTACCAGCAGGATCGTTAACATTTACTAATCTAGGGATGAGAAGTGCCGCAAAAGAGAAAAATAATACAGCTACAGCACCTGACACAACCGATGCCAACCTCTCACCCGATTGTGTGATTGCAATTGATGCGATGATTGCACAAATCCAATAGATGCTGTAGAGGGATCCATGACAACATCCAAGAATGATAATGACGCTGATAAAGAACCTGTGAAGACTGAAAGTTGATTCATCTCAGGAGACGATGGTTGCACAGAAGCCATTGTTTCGGGTGCGTAATCCGCAGTTGATGATTCCATCATCTGGAATCTTTGAGTAGAGATATTGTCTTTCAAAAGATGTGCATTTTTTGCCCTCTGGACCCCAAAAGCACCAACTTGTCGATGACCTGGTGAAAATGCGTGACGATATCTGTGTATTCGACATTTTCGATTCGCAATTATTTAGGGCCTAATCGTGGAAAGATCAATTCAAGATTGGTTACAACGTCTACCAAGATTGATGACTTAGTAGAACGATCGTGATAAGATCGTAACACCGTTATTTGCGGTTAAAACGGTTCGTGACAAGACAAGGTTAACTCGACGAAGGTTACAAAAGTTACAAACTATTTTATTTTAGGATTAAAACAAACTTTAAATTAGCTCACTCTTTTCTGACAACGACTTTTGTAACGTCCTTGCAAACTTGGTCATTGCGTGTTGTATACATCCTGTACAACCCATCGCACAGATCCTAAGAGCTCATTCAGACAGATTGTTGACACTGCTTGAATTATCACACGCATCCTCTGCGCTAAGTATTTTAGCGTAATTTTAGTTTAACCCTAGTCTAGTAACAATTGTTGTAACTAGATCGCAATCAAGAAGGATGGCGGATAACCCTCCTAATCCACCTGCGCAAGCCGCAGTTCCTTTTGTGCTGGCACCAGGACTAGCCGTAGCTGGCCCGCTTGATTTTGCGGACAAGAACCATATCAAGATGTTTGATAACGCGACGAAGGCATTAACTCCTCTATTTGATTTACAAGCCAAGAGTATGCATGTCTTCATCGGACAAATCCGAGATCGCTCAAACTTATATGGTTGGGCTGGCATTCTTACCATTCCAGTAACAAGAGCAGGAGTTGCACAATGCTGACAACAAATTTAAAAAGTGATGGAAAATATTGAAAATGGAGCACAAATTGTATGAGTGAATAAATTATGAGCTATTTTAGAGCTTAGCTAAAAATATCCGACAATTCACCGATTCGTCTTTGCGACCCAAAAGCAGTACGGGATCCAACGACGGATCTACTTAGAGTTTGATTTCCAACGGAGTTCGGTTTTAACATGTGAACTGAACTCCCCGAGTCAGCCAATCAGAACGCTCTGAGTCAGGCGCGTCCCCGTGTTCTGCTGCGGAGTGGAATTTGATACGCTTTGCATCATGACGTCAGCGTTCGCAATAATGCTGTGCGTCACTGCGCGTTCGCGTCTGTCTGCTTGATGACATCATCACGTCATCTTGTCTGTCCGTGTGATGATGTCATCGCGTCATCACGTCTGTCCGGTCTGTGACGTCATCGCATCAAGGTCCATCCGTACTACGGTTGATTGACATATTGTGCAAGTCTTGCGACTCGCCTACTGCAGGAGTCATCCAAAATTTCAATCTCTTGGATCACTATGGTGAAATTTCAGTATCTGATGTTCGTAGTCATGCTCTTACTACCTGGATCAATGCTAATGATAGGAATTCTCAGAATTCATTTATGCTATTTACCCTACTTTAGGAATCTCTGGCTCCTGAGGCTCTCGCCATTATCCAAAACATGCAGGAACAGTATAATGTGGCAGGAAAACCCAGTGGACCTTCTTTATTTAAAGTGATCATTTCAAAAGCACATGTAGATACCAGGGCCACCTCCACGGTAATTCGCATGAATCTTTCTTCTCTCAACACCTATATTTTGAAAATAAATTGCAATATTTTGACCTTCAACAAATACGTCTGGGCACAAGTCTATGCTTCGGCAGTAAGAGGTGAACAAATGCAAGACCTCCTTGTTAACCTTTTCAAGGCCTTTGTTGTTGTTTTGGATCGCGCCTTCAAAAGCTACACCAAGCAGCACCAAAATGTGTACGACGATGGTGAAGATATAAGTTATGAAACACTCATGAGTAAGGCCAAAAATAAGTAAAAGAACAAAAAGTCCAAAGAGGAGGAACAGATTGTTGCGCTCAACGCCAAGCTGAAAGAAGTAAACAAGAAACTCAAGCTTGCAAACAAGTACACCAAGAAGGATTCTAAGAAGGACGGAAATAAAAAGGACAACAAGAAGAACGATAACAAGAAGAAAGACACATTTTGGAAGACAGAGGCTCCAATGGGCAAGCAGCCCAAAACAAAGAAAGTGGATAGCCAAACTTGGCATTGGTGTCAACACCATTCTCGCTGGGTCCAACACACTCCAGCAGAATGTCGCTTGAAGGATAAGAAATCTTCGGATGCCAAATCTGACAATGGCAAATCCAAGGACAAGTCAGTCTCTTTTGCCAACAAGGTGGAATATGAGACTGATTCCGACAATGAAAACAAAGAATGACTCCTATGCCGAGACGTACTCCTTCGTACTCTTGACTTGTTATGGCATCAATGGGAAACTGCATGCATGTACTACATGGTGTTAAATCTTATGATTTTCACCTACAGTGTATATGCCTTGTATACTTTCTTTGTCAACAAGTTGGATGATTGTCAATTGTGGAAAAGCTTCAGAAAACGTTTAAAGACAACCTTGAAGTTATTTGGATGCTGGGTTAAATCTAATATTCTGAGAATGACGCAATTTCGTGCATATCACCAACATATTCAACACAAACATTTACTCTCTGCCAACCATCTTCTGAGCTGGCATGCTCTTCGCATATGCCCATTCTATCAAACATCTTCTGGATGATCTTTGATTGGTGATTGTCGCAACCGCAGCACACTCCCTGTCCAAACTATGTCATCCAGTTTTGACACTGATTCTTTCACAATTTTGGTAGATAATTGTGTCACAAGATCAATCACCAATGATGCCTCTGACTTCATTGATCCTCCTGTGAAAGTGAAAGGCAAATTAAAAGGTATTTCTGGCTCTATGCCAGTACTTTTCAAGGGCACTGTGCGCTGGTACATTGAAGATGACCATGGCACAGTTCACAAACTTTTGTTGCCCAATACTTTGTATGTCCCCAGAGCCCCTGAGCGCTTGTTATCACCCCAACACTGGGCGTAAGCCTGTTGCAAGCAAGGTGATGCTGCAAATGTCACCATTGCCATAACTTACTCCAATAGAGTCGAGTTGCAATGGGATAGGCAACGTTACTGCTGGACCATTGTCTTGGACCCCAACACCAATGTTGCTTCCCTGCCATCTGCTCCTGGCTACACTAAATTTCGAGTTTACAGGTCACAATTTGACCAAGCTACTTATTCAATGCCGGAACAAGAATACTTCTGTGCTCAGACCCAACCCTGAGGGAAATGATATAGTACCTTCTTCATCTCAAGAACTCTCAATTTCTTAAGAATCAAAGGACATCTCAGATGCTTCTGAAAATTTGGTTCCTGAATTACTTGGAGAAGTGCACCAGAGGAGATATTGCCTATGCAGTACATCAGTGTGCTCGTTTTTTGCAAGACCCAAGAAAATCTCACGCAGATGCAGTAAGACAAATTGCAAGGTATTTGGCTGGTACTCGTTCAGAAGGCCTGATACTAAATCCACAAGACAAAAGCTTTGAGTGTTACACTGACGCAGGCTTCTCCAGCAACTGGAATAAGGACACTGCCCCTTATGACATGTCAACCACTCAATCAAGAACTGGCTACACAACAATGTATGCAAGATGCCCTTTGACCTGGTTGAGTCGGATTCAAATGGAAGTCGCTCAAAGTACCTGTGAGGCTGAGTACATTAGCCTATCAACTGCCCTCAAGGAAGTCATTTTCTTAATGAATTTTATCAAAGAGCTGGCAGATCTTGGTCTACCAATCAGGACCAATAAGGCTTCTATCAAGAGTAAGTCCTTCAAAGATGCTGACGTGTACTGTGATGCATACAAAGACAACTCGGCCGCTTTAGAGATGGCCAAGGTTCCCAAGATGCGTCCACGCACTCGGCACCTTAACATAAAGTACCATCATTTTTGTGAACACGTACGTTGCGGCAAGATTAAGGTACATGCTGTTGATACTAAAAATCAAGTGGCTGACATTTTCACAAAGGCTCTCCCTAAGGAGGACCGCCACCGACTGGCTCTTCTGGGTTGGTAAATTCCCTCCTCTCAAGTCAAATGAGGGAGTGTGACAATATCTGTGTATTCGGCATTTTCGATTTGCAATTATTTAGGGCCTAATTGTGGCAAGATCAATTCAAGATTGGTTACAACGTCTACCAAGATTGATGACTTAGTAGAACGATCGTGATAAGATCGTAACAGCGTTATTTGTGGTTAAAACGGTTTGTGACAAGACAAGGTTAACTCGACGAAGGTTACAAAAGTTACAAACTATTTTATTTTAGGATTAAAACAAACTTTAAATTAGCTCACTCTTTTCTGACAACGACTTTTGTAATGTCCTTGCAAACTTGGTCATTGCGTGTTGTATACATCCTGTACAACCCATTGCACAGATCCTAAGAGCTCATTCAGACAGATTGTTGACACTGCTTGAATTATCACAAAACGCCGAAGCAAAAAGTCTGTGATTTGAGATTAGGGTGTCTGGGCAAATTTGCGACTATTTAAATGTGCGCCCACTTGCTCCCTGATTTGTCAGAAGATCACCAAAAATGCGGAAGTTGAAAAAATGTGATGATATTTTTCAGCTTATAACAAGGTTTCCCAAAGAACATACTTTTTTTAAAAAAGACAACAACCAACCTACTGCAAACTGATATAGATGTAATTTCAATATAGGTAGCAATTATTTATACCTCGGTCATAGAGTTGGCAATGACTACGACTATAAAAAAAATTGCAGACGAATTACTTATTGGAGTCTGCAATTTTTTTTTAGTCTGCAATTTTTTCTTCTTTCAAAAAATAACTAGCGTTTTTACTAGTAAATTGGACTCCTAAGTATGTGAGGAGTCTGCATTTTTTTCTGAGTTTGCAATATGCACCTACGAGGTAACTGGTACCTGCTGATACATGCCAGTACCAAGTCTAAGGGTACCTGGTACCGTTATACTTTATATCTGGAGTAGGTAGCAGGTGTACCTTTCGGGTGTAATGAGATTCCACCTACCGGGCTCTACAGCAATGACCGTGTATGTAGAACTATGTACATTGGGTACACAGTCTGTTTTCATTTTACAGTATTCTGCTCACAAAACACTCATGATATCACAGAAAAAAGGTTTATTTGAACTGATGTGTAACATACAAAGCTATTTCATTAAGATGTCAAAAACA
>WKLE02000298.1:17632-28818 GCA_014885115.2 Asterionellopsis glacialis
AGAGCAACAAAAGTCATTTTTATCAATATTGCTATGATACTATTATTTTTTGTCTCAATACACTAACAAATATCAAGGAAGCTCAAGATGTCCGAAAGACTTTTGCCGAGTTGACTTTGAGTAGTAGTTGTTGTGTTAGTGAGATAAACGAAGAAGAAGAATCATCATCATCGCCATCGTCGTCATCATCATCGTTTTCGTTTCTTAAATGGTTAACTCATTGGCTTGTTTGTGAAACATCTAGTTTTCGTGATAAGTTACTCCAGGGAACCTTTGGAGAAAGGGCTACTACTAGTAGTACATCACACACAGCACTAATATCATCCTCTGAACAATCACGTAATCTAGAAAAGAATGAAGAAGAACATTTGGTTACAGCAGGGAATGGCTTTATTTTATTAGCTTGTCTCATGACGAATCGCCATGATGTACAAATAATGAACAACAACAACAACAACAACAACAACTACAAGAAGATTGACACTCAAGATGCTTCTTCTGTAGCGGATAACGATAGTCACAAGGAGGAGTCGATTTGTTCCGATATTCGTGATATGATTCTATCCGAAATACGCACGTCAGTCATGGGAAACGAAAAAAAAGGCGTAAATGATACCAAACCAACCTCATCTTGCTCAACCATGATTGGATTGACACTTATCCGAAATACATTAAAGGCATTTTGTAATTTCTATCATTATTCTGTGGGTGATTTGAGTGTTGCAATTGTAACACCAGTAAGGAAAATTATTGAAGAATTGGATCACATTGAAAATGAATCGAGATGATGACGATAATAATAATATCAGATTGGTATTAAAAAAACATGTTTGGTAGAAAACGGCTACTGTACTAGAGACCATCCCATGACCTATTCCATCACTTGTGAACCATTCTTTTGGTATAAAATCTTACTTTTCCAAAAGTCTTTTCATTCTTTTGTGTACTTGTCCATACAATAAATACTTCTTGTCTATCTCTATTCTACTTTTTTTTTCCTTGTTGATTTTTTTACTACCAATTTTGTTTTTCCAGCATACTTGCAGTTGCCTCGCTTTTTAGCTGAATTACGTATATACTTTTTTATTTTTTTACGCTTCATATTTGAACTTTTGGCAGCCATCGGGGGAGAAGATGACGATGATAATGGTGATGGTGATTCGCTGTTCGGAACACGTTCTTGTACCCTAACAACAAGGTGACCTTTGGTTCGATCTTTATCTTTCTTAAAGTTCGTATATCGGTGTTTGTTACTACTGCTGTCACTATGGCAGGCCTTGTGATGGTAATGACGAGGAGTTGACTTCACGAAAGGAGTTGCAGAATGCATCATGATGCTTTTGTTGTGTTTGCCTCTATTGTGGTATAATGGCTTGTAATCTTCATCATCACTAGATGGTGGCCATTCAATGATACCATCTGACCTACGCAGTCCTAATGGTTGTTGTTGTTGTTGTTGTCGCTGTTGCTGCTTCTGCTGCTTTTGCTGTTGTTGCCACTCCTGTATTGACGTTTTTGGGGTTACCAATGATACATTATTTACTCCCATTGTCGTTGGTGCAGCAGCAGTCATGGTAGATTTCTTCTGACTGATAGTAGTAGTAGTTTGATCCCCTGCCATGGTGCTCCTAGCATTGGTATCTTGGTTACCGTAGTAGTTGTCGTGAGCATGGTGATGAATAATGTCTCCTTGTTCAGCACCAGAATCACTTGTTGTCATTTTCATTTTCTCCTTTTGTTTGTCAATCTTTGCCATACTATTCTTTCTCTTGTTTCTTTGAAATTCCTTCTTCTTTTTCTCTTGGGAATTTTCTTCATTTTCTTTTTCCTTCTTCCGAGGAGGCAAAGAAGATGTGGACAACATTGTTGTTATGGATGGGATTGTTGTTATTGGTGGGATTGTTGTTGTGTTTTCATTTGCATTGGGATGATGAAATTCTGACGACATGGAAGTTGTAAAAGACATTACATCGTCGCTGTCATTGTTATTGTTGGACAGTAGTGGTACATGACAAGTACTAGTCGTAGCATTCGGAACTTGTTTTGAATTCTTGTCCACTCCATGTTGCGACTCTTCAAAATGTGAACATGATGATGATGATGAAGACGCTACTGTGGACAATGTCTTTTCGTCATGATCGACTTGATTGTTGTTGTTATTTTCCAAGGAAGCTGAATTTCCCATTGTTTTGTGTTGGGAGTTGGTCTTTTTTTTTTCTTTTGAGTTTACAATGTTGTTGATGCGATGGAATGGAATGTGGTCCTACAATATTATAATACGAAAGTTCAACTCGCGTATCGCGCCGCCGCGCTGCAAATATGGCCACACAGATTGCAGTGTGATTTTGGTACCGCCGCCGCAATCTACCGCTGACAAGAAGAAAGAATCCGGGGAAAAAAAGGCGGGAAGAAAAAATGTACAGTAATAAATAATATGGATCGATGATGGCCGGCCAAGCATGAAGTCCCGACAATGGGGGTTCTATAATGTGATTTGATAAATATTTTAAAAAAGAATTCTCTTGTTCACATTGTCGGGATATCGTTCTTTTTTTCAAGGACCCCCCAAAGGCGTCTGTTGAACTACACTTGAACTACCAAAAAGGGCGGACCATAATCAGACAAAGCTGTACGGAATGTTTGACTCCATCCAATCCAGGGATCCGCGCAAAGAAGGAAATACCTCCTTTCCATGTACGGTATTCAAGTATTATTCAATGCTGCAGAGGAAATTTGGTGATTCAAAAGAGACTCCCCAAAAAATTCCCCCTCGACGATCTGTTTGCCAGATATTATCATATCAAATTTATAGTATTTTTATATCTTGTCTTGAGAAAGTTAAATCTCCATATTTTGATTATATAATATTCTATTGATTGAGTAGTAGCATTGAAATAAGTAACTCATTTTGTCAGGATCTGTTTATATTATCTTGTCAAGTTGTTTGTGTGAATATCATACCATTTCTTCATCTTTCAATGCCCTACAGAACCACTGAGAAAGACAGAAAAAAACATGAAAAATTATCCGGTC
This sequence comes from Asterionellopsis glacialis, assembly GCA_014885115.2. NCBI lineage: Eukaryota > Bacillariophyta > Plagiogrammaphyceae > Rhaphoneidales > Asterionellopsidaceae > Asterionellopsis > Asterionellopsis glacialis. The sequence continues at coordinate 20,666 of WKLE02000298.1, forward strand.
AGACACTCATTCATGTTGGTACTTTTTTTGTCGCAAGACACTTTTTCTTGAAACAAGACTCATCAACGCGTGAGAGTGGGGTGCTGCTGTATACTAGAACCTGGCACTGGTACTGTCATCTCGAATAACGAACGATACAGCATATAAATAACATACCATAACTACTCAGGCTTCGCTTTTTCCAGGATTATCTTGAAAGAGTATTATTTTTAGAGATACGTACCGAATGCAATGATGATGTGCACCGACCCACCCACCCCCTTTATTGAATAGAAAACAGAAATAATCAAAATGGTAGAACACACCGAAAGAAAAGTACCCAAAACTTTCATCTGTCCTTTGACACTTGAGGTAATGAAAGATCCTGTAATTGATACAGATGGAAATTCGTATGAAAGAAGTGCTCTGTTACTGTGGCTTCGAGGGGGAAACCATGTTTCACCCATGACTCGTTCATCTTTGCAAGAAAAAGATTTAATACCAAACCGTGCATTGAAAGATCTGATAATACGATGGAATCTTGGAAAAGTTGTCATCACCCCGGAAGAAGACCAAGACATACCAATCGCCATTTCATCCTCCATGGCTGAGGAGGAACAAAAAGCAGCTAGACATGCTGTATATCTTGCCAGAGAACGTGAATTTGCCAGAACCTTGATGGAAGAAGCAGAACCATCAGATCAACAGCAGCAGCAGCAGCAACAACAACAACAACAACAACAAGGCCCAGAGCAGCAACACATCGAAGAAGTCAACGATTCACTGATAAAAGGATCACAAGTCGGTGAGCTTGTGTTCATTTTAAGCTTTTTTGGTCTCGTTTGTGTTCTTTGGGCGTTGTTGGAAAATAAAAGTGCCTGAACTTCCTTTGAAAATCGAAATATATTGACTTTTTCAAAGTATGTTTGGTGTGGACCACTTTCTCATAAGTCGCACGTGAAGATTCTCATCTCCAGGGTGAAGATAATGCCAACGAGTCTCTTCTGAATATTTGTACTGGATGTTCTCCACAAAACTCTGGACATCCACAGGTAGTACTCTGCTTTTGGACTACTATTATTCCCTACAATATTTTTTTCGTTTATCCTTCATCAGATAGTTCACGTTTACCAAATTTAAAAAAGACATTATGATTTGATATGAAATAAAATTGTAACCTATATTATATATGTATGTAAGCATTTTTCATGTATGTGTATATCATTTTCGTGTTGCCTTTCTCTTTTTAAAAAGATTGGTCAAATGGCAAAATCAATTTCTATATATATATATATATATTCAATTCCGTCTTTTTTTTGTTTTTAAATTATTCCCAAGCTTGGTTCTCAAGCTTGACATTCTCCTTGGGATAAGAAAGAATTCCTTTAGGAGGACTACTTTCATCTGGATGATGTGTAGCATCGTCCAAGTGAAACAAATATTCAGCAAAGTTTTGTTTCGAATGTAATTCTGGATCATGACACAACACTTCGGCACGATGAGTGGGTGGGATAATATGCATTTCCGTGGGGATGACTTGTACGTCAACTCCCATAATATGACATTCATCTTCAAGTTGTGTCATGTCAATCTGATACGGTGATGGATTCAAGAAATGCTGTTCCTTCAAGTTGGCAGCAAATAAATCGCATTCCAATTTAGATTCAAATGCCAATACAACATGATGACCAGAACCCTTGGGATATTCAATTGTATGAACACCTTCATCTTCCGTATTGGGTTGAAATAAAATTATATGAACTTCAGAGGGCTTCTTCGGGTCATTATCATTATTATTATTATTTGTATGCTGTGAAGAAAAGAGTTTGTCATACGGGTATGATTCTTGGTGAATTCTTTGACGGAGTTCATCCATATCAAAGTGATCACTAAAACCACTACTGCTGCTACTACTTTCCAAAACGGAGAGACGTGTAGTGCGAATTCTGTTATTTCGTTTGGTGTGATGATGGTGGGTGGTTATTGAACGACGATTGTGTCCAAATGGTTCGGGACGGACGAACGCAGCACTTGTCTTTACAAGAAGCGCCATAATAACCATCGAAATGATGTTTAGCGTGGTTGATATCATGATTTCGGATATCTTGTGAGAAGTTTGTTCTTGAAAGGATTCTTTCTTTCTTCTTCTTCGATCGTTTTCTTATTGTTTACCTTTCTCGGCAACAAATTGATTAATATGTATGCGAACGTAACGATAAAGTTTGGCAAGCATTCAATACTAATACTTGCAACTAATACTATAAGACTTGGAGAGGACGAAGAGCGCCTTGGATGTATGCCTTAGTAATAGAGGTGAGTGTTGGAGTGTTGGAGTGTATGGTTTCGAGAAAAAAAACTTTTGGAACTTTCAGTTCGAATCCTCGAGAACAAAAATCAAGAACTCTGGCGTTTGTTGATTGGTGATGATGGCAACTGCAACAGAAGAGGAGGAACAAAATCCCCAAGGCAGCAAAAAGGAACACGTAAGACGGTCAACGCATCTTTAGTATGGATTCCTACGTAGCCGGAAAGTATTTAATACTCCGAGTCAGTTGATATTGGGCTTCTGGAAAACGACACACGAAATAAGGTGAAACTGCATCGCGCATCGATCGCCGAAGATCCTTGAAGTTGTCACCCAATAAGTTTCAAATCCCCATACAAAAAAAACCCTATCGTCATTATCCACCAGGTGACATCAGCATGGAGATATGAAAATACAATTTTCTCGGACAAGCCATTCTCTTCGTTTCTTTCAGTAAGCTAGTTTACAGAAGATAAATGTAGAAATATTAACGGCCATTGATACCACTTTAACGGTTTGGAAACCCATTTACTTTGTCTTTTCTAGAGGACTTCCTCTACTGTCAGTACCGAATCTAATACCGAACACTTGAAGATTGCAAATCTCAATAATTGCTGCTTGACACAATTGTTCTATGAAACTATGTTTCATGTGTCTCGTTCCGTCCAACGACAAAAAACAGATGAAAAGTGTCTGCAGTACTTCTAACTTTGTTCACGGTGCTGTACATCGTGCAGTTTCGTATTCTCGGAGTAGATCAGCATCTCCTTTTTCCAATCAAAATTTGAAAACTTGAACCCTTTCTCTTGGTGTCACAAAAAATTCTAAAGATCTTTTTTGAAAAACTGCACTCCATCTGAGAGCTTAAAATATATTATGATTATTTGATCTACTGTATCTTATAAATGACACTTCTCTCTCAAGTAGTACCTGTACATGTCTATATGCATAATCCAGTCCAAATGATGTACAATAAATATCTGTGTGTTGGCTATCTTGTCCTTCTCGTCGAAATAGTATCAGGTTATGAACGCGACGATATTCATTTGTACCGGCCACTCAGATGGAATTCGTAGACCCAATTATGCCCATATTCTCGTTGTGACCTCAATAAAACCAACTTGTATAGCAATACGATAGCAATCTAGAGCATTTTGTCTGACAGATTAAAAAAAACATCTTTTGCAATACCGTCCACACTTCAATCCTTTTAAAACTCACTTTCTTTTTAATATTTTTAAAACATATAACACTATTTTCTTTTTCTTTCTTTCTTTCTTTCTTTTTAAAATAACCATTCTGTCATTATCACCCACTCAGCTGAGCACTATGCTCTGTTCCCGTATGGTACGATATTAGAATCAGTATCTTCAAGCATCATCATTGCATTCCCCGAATGACTTGTAGTAACATTTGCAATGGACGACGTAAGAATGGATCACCCTGTGACATTTTGGCATTGATATTGGCAACTAATTGTTGTAACACAGATGGTACATGACGTTGAATGGATTCATTGGAGGTATCCAATGTTAATGCAATTTCTTGTAACCAATCCAATTCTGTTTTTAAATCATTTTCTTTGGATAATCCCAACACAGCACCAAGTTGTTGCATCAAACACAGCAATATAGGTTGACTCAAGAGTGTTGGTCCTCCTGATGGTCCTGACCCACCAAAGACATCACTCATATTAGCATTCTTACAACAAAAAACAGCCATTTCGGCTGTAGATGCTGACAAGGCTTTGGTAAAGGCTGCCTCATACGATCGTGTACTTAATAAAAACATAATTTCATCACGAATCGCTTGTGACTTGTTTTGTTGTGGTGGTGGCAATTGTGCTCCACCGGGACCAACACCGCCAGCAGCAGCATTCATGGATGATTGAGTGGGTCCAGAAGGAGCCGCAGCAGCAGCTGCTGAAACTTGTGATTTCAATTGTGTCACTTCTTTCGACAATGCATCCATTTGTTGAGACATGGAATCTAATTTGGTTGCCATTTCAACTAATAATTTAGCGGAAGAATCACTTCGAGTAGATGATAATACTAACCCTTGATCTAAACTAGAAGATATCTGAGAAAACATCTCTCGTGTGGCTGATTCGTAGGCAGGAATCATTACCGTTTTCATACTCTATTGTTTGTTTGTTTGTTTGTTTGTTTGTTTGTTTGTTTTGAACGTATACCATAGAGCAGTTGGCAGATACAAACCCAATAAAGACACAGTTGGTGAGCGTGAGACAACTCAAAAAGAAAGGCAAACACACACAAACACAAGTGCATAAAAATTCAAACACAGTCAAGTACCATCCATATATATATATGCGTCAATGCAAGTCACACAACAATACAACACGTACCTCTTGGAATGCACTTTGCAATGGTTGTTCTACACTGTTGGAAACTGCATCCACAACTTCTTCGGTACGAACTTTTGTACTTTCCTTGGCATATTGTTTCATGGATGTTTGTAATGGTTTCACCACAGATTGTTCCATGGTTTGAGCAATTGTTTTACTAAGTGTGGGTATAACTGTATTTTGAACTTCAGATCGTACAGATCTTTGAATTTCATCTCTCATGGTGGATTCATACTTTTTAAAATGTACATTTAATGCTTTGCCCAACATGTACTCCATATCCGATGCAGATATACCCGTAGTAGTAGTAGTAGTAGTACCAGCGGAAGTGCTAGTAGTAGCAGCAGAAGCTGGAGTACCCAAAGGTGTAGCAACACCGGCATCACGTTTTAATATAGCAATTTTACCATCTGCAGATGGGATGGGCATTGTAGGACCCTTTGTACCAACTCCACTACCATTCGATTGTTTTGCAGTACCTTTTTTAGGTTTTGGTGATTTACTACGTGCTGCTGCCTTTGTCTTTTTGGTGTTCTTTTTCTTTTCGTCCTTGTTGGAAGGGATAATGGCAGCAGCTCCCGTAGCAGCACTAGTCGTAGTATTCGGACTAGGTGTAGCTCGTCTTGCACCTACTACTCCCGTTGATGTTACAGCAGCAGCAGGCGATGTAGTTGTACTAGTACTACCAACACCTAACAACTCCATAGGTGATAAGAACCCAGATCCATTACGACTTGCAGGTTCTGGTTCTGGCATGGGTGGTACAGGTAATCCAGGTGGTGGTATAGGTTGTATGACATTAGGTGTAGGTGGTGGTGGCGGTGGCGGTGGTGGTAATGTATCTTCTGCAGGTGGTACGACAATCTTTTCTTCTGCTGTTGTCGTCGTCGTCGTCTCTGCTACTGAAGACGATCCTCCTCCAGAAACAATGGATCCTAACCAATTTGCAAATGGATTTGTATCATTATTGTTGGTATTGTCAGCAGTAGGTGATGGAAATAAAGTAGAAGATTCATTCATGTCACCATGATTGTTGTTGTTGTTGTTGTTGTTGTCGTTATAGTCATCGTCGTCGTCATCCTCATCCTCATAGTCTTCAAATTGTGCATCATCGACAATCAAACCAGCATTGGCAGCAGCATCGTTTTCATAGTAGGGTTCGGTAACAACATTTGGTTGAATTTCTTCCACACGAATTCCATTCTCCGTAGCAGCAGCATTTGTTGTTAACGTATTCCATGTTTGTAAGGGTGGAATACACATGGCATGAGTTAATGTTAAAAGTTGTACAGCACGACTTTGAACAGAATATAAATGCATATCAATCATGGGTGTTGTTTGTGGAGTAGTGGTTTCCTTTTCATGATTGTTGTCGTCTACATTGTCAACGTCGTCATCGTCGTCATCCACATTTTGAGCAGGCGCACACGTCAAGGACCATGAATAAATAGGATGCAAGGTAGTAAAGGGTACGACATAACTCCAACCTTCCAATATAGCACGTTTATCAGGTGACCATTTGGATTTCAAGGCAATGGCATAAATGTGTCCATGACTGCGATCACTGAGTAACAAAAAGGATGCCGGTGGTGCATTCATGACGGGTGTACCACCAAAGCATGGTGCTAAATTATATCCACCACCGCCACCACTATTATTATTGGTATTGTCGTCGTCCATACAAAACATGCTTAATTTTTGGGGCAGCGTGGTGGAAGATGTGGTAAAGGGTGACCAAATCGTTACACGAGAATTGTGGTGTGTCGCTGTGACAAAGGGTGCAGTAACATTAATCGTGGTAGAAGAGGAGGACGAATTGGAGGTATCATCATGTGGTAAAAAGAAACACCGTTGGACACTGGAGGATTCGTGCAAGGTTGCGACACAGGTAGGTCGTACCAAGGGACTGCCACTCTCACTTTGTACTTGTTGAATATCCCATAAATTAATGGACCCATCCTCATGAGTGGTCAGGACATGACGTGGATCACGTCCAGACCAAGCTAAATCATTAATGGAGGAGTCCGTTTCAATTTGAATAGCACCTTCCATGACGACATGATTGGAATGTAATTGACAAACTGCGTGTTGGGAATCGTCAAAAGGATGTACATTGGTTGTAATGCGTGTGGTTTCCACAAGTGTTGCTACAATTTTGTTCTTGTTGTCATTTTCCGAAGAAGAATGTAAAATCCAAAATTGATTTGGATTCAAGGGATGCCATACCATGCGTGTGGCACCTAATTCTTGCGGCAATTCTAATAATTTTTCAGCCATCAAGGAATCCGAAGAAGCATCATTATCACCATTGCTGTTGTTGTTATAAATTCTCCATATCAATACATTCCCACCAACGGTTCCCAAGACATCACCACTTTGAAAGAATTGAACGTCGGATACCTTTTTATGGACGTGTCCACGTAACAAGGTACGATTGGGAGAACGACGATCCAAAACGCGGACTAATCCATTCTTCACAGCGTACACTACATAATTCGCGTTCACATCTAACCACGATCCTAAATCCGATGGATGAGGGGGTGTCGATTCAAAGTGAGCAATCGGAGTTGTTTCAGGTTGTTGCTGTTGAGTCGTATCCGTCGCAACCCTTGGATCGTACCATACAGTGGATGCCGATGGTAACGGAATCGCTGTAGGATTGTCTTTGGTTGGCATTCTGTGTCGCTTTTATTTATGACTCTCGTTTCACTTTTTGTCTCTTTCGAAAATTGTCGCACTTCTGCAGTGATGGAGTAATGGTCTGTATGCACCAATAGAGGGATGCAACAGCAGCAACACACTCAACCGATACAGAGAAGACAAGACGAGACAAGTGTAAACTGTGTGAGCAACGCTGCTTCTATGTTTCGTTTGTCTGCGTATCGATCGGCTTCGCCGCTTTTCGTACAGACATTATTATTTTTCTTCGTGAGGATTTCCTCTGCGGGAAGGACAGAAGGCGCGGCAGGCAGGGACCCGAGAGCCGCAGGCAGACAGACCACATGAGGAGCGAAGACCAGATTGTGGGGAACGAAAGGAGGTACCGTACCGGTAGATAGAGGAGAGAGGAGAGAGGAGCGCGCGCGCTCTCCCGTTGTGTTCTCCTTTTGTTGAAGATCCCTCTCTGGAGTGGGGCCAGAGATGCATGGTTGTGGACCACACGACCGAATGCGCTCGTGTGCGTCTCTCTACAGAATACAGGTACAAACCTACCAACTACCGACCGTAGCTATTGGAGTACATAGAATAAGGACAAGGATAATAAATTCTCACCCCCTTTCGAAAGACTGACCTTTTTTTCTTCAACTTTGGGGGGGGATTCGATACAACTCTCTCTAGACCAATACAAGCTCTCTCTACTAGAGAGAGGCCTAGAATAAGAAAAAGAAGTTCCCTCACTGATGTGTTGAACCTATCGTATCACTGTTGAAACTACAACCGTCACCAGCAGGTTATCGTGCCCCTAAAGCAACGATGTAGCCTAGATGGTTGGTCGAGAGGTTT
>WKLE02000298.1:38016-52437 GCA_014885115.2 Asterionellopsis glacialis
CTTTAATAGAGTTTGCCATTATATGGCTGACTACTGTAGCGTGCAAGCACGACTATGTAAATACCGGCACTGCTACAAATTGGGGGTGTTTCCCCTTTTGTTTCATACTTGCTTTTGTGTTTTTGTTGATGTACTGAATCGTTTCAAAAGTTGAATTTGTTTTTTTTTGTTTGACTTCATTTTCAATTTGGTTGTTACAAGTATTTTGTTAAGCTCCTTCATACCATAGGTATAATGTTGCTTTCCTTTATTCTCCTCTATTATATCTCTGTTCTATGTCTCTTTTCTTTACCTTTTGTCTCGTATGCACACATCCTTTCTTGGAAGATGTACACGGAATCGGCTCAGTGTACTGTCGAAACTCTTTTAAGATTCCTAACTTTCTGAAAGGGTAGGCGGCCTTGACGCGCAAGTTGCCTTGAAAAAGCAAACGTATAGCGTCCAAAGCCGAAAAGCCTAGTTCTTGTTGTCTTCAAAAGGCGAATGTTGGGCATGATTCAGTGGCCCAACTAAATGAACAAAAGCTCCAAATGTTTGCTTGAGTTCTTGTGCGCTGGCGTTTGCATGTTGCTTGGAACCTTGCACTGCCCTTGGCTTCCATATTCATGGATGAAATATCCAATAGGAAGAATGGCAGGTAAAGGCTTAGCGCCTAACATAGAGGATGAGGAAATCTCAATCCAATTGGGTTATCTGCTTAAGCTGTGAATAAGTGACCGATACTGTTTTGATTTCGGATTCATGCAGCAGCAGCCATTTCGGGTTCTTGAAATGTGGTGATATTCAAAATCATGGCCTGGCGGTCATTGTTGTAGAGGAACTCACCATCGCTCTCGCTAAAGAGGATTTCTTCAGTAAGTGCGAAGCAAGTCTTAGCTTTGTTGAACTGAAAAAGCTCTTGGTGGATGATGCCAGCATTAAAAAGGATGACGGTCTCAAGGAAGGGAGAGCCTGGCATGATGTTTCTAGCACGTTGGTAAAGGGCCAATGCATTTCTAAGGTTTGCTGCACCCTCAGCACCAAGTTCGCAGGAACGAAGGTGGACTGAAAGAGCAAGATTGAACAAGATAGCTGCAGCTACTTCAGTGCGGTCTTGGCTTGTAGCGAAAGGGGAAATAATCAGTGGGCGGGTGTAAATGAAATCGTAGCTTCCTTCGGGTTGTTCACCGGCTTTCTCGGCCCATTCCAAAGTATCTGCTTGGCTTGTACTGTGCATTTCTTCTTCTTGACATTGACTGCATTCTTTTTGAACGACACGAAGAGCATCAGTGAGAACTAGAGCAGCTTCTTTGTAGTTACTGGCTTGCAACAGCGAGATAGCCTTGTTGTTGAGTTGGCAAATTTGTTTGGTAAACATGGTAATTATTTTTAGGGACTAAAATTTATGGCAGCGTCTATCTCGGTTCCGAAAACGGGAACAAAAGGAAGAATTTAAAATTTGTTCACAAACTAATGATTTAGGAGTATTTTTTCTAGTTCAGTCATTATTCCTCACATGTTTTTTACGTATCAGAATAGTGATACACAAGTAGCTGTTTTTCCATTTCACGTTTCGCATAATTTTCTGACACGATTATTTATTAGCTGTTTTGAAAATGATATAGAAAGCTTTTTACGACTACGAGCTTGTAGGACTACATTAACGATTACAGTGACGTTACTGTTGTCTAACTTGTACAGTACACAGTTTCTGTCATTTTCAAACCATGCTCAACGACACAAAAACGTATTTCTTAGAATACAGTAGCCAATCGACTACTTCAAGCTTACAGGCATATGGTTCCAATTTAGCATACCCCTCTTGTAGTATCGAAAGACGGAGTTTAATGGATATCGTGTGTCAAAATGCAGATATTGAAACTGCATAAAAAATAAATAGAATTCCATTCGGCAGTGATGGCTGTAAATGAAAAAGAAATAATTTTGTCATGATTACTGAAAAGAACAATGTATCTTCAAAGACATCAAAACGAACCTTCTTCTGTGGCTTTCCTACTGTAAAGCTGGTTTAGGGACTTCCACGGTTTTTCGAGAGTACTTTCCATGTGATAGAGAATTTATTTTCAGTCATTTTCATATTTTAGAGGGTGAACGCACGTTGACAAGCTTATTACGAAGAGCATAAAACAATTGCAGGGGTGTATTATTATGTTCAGGATGTGATCTGCAAGATAGAGGTAAGAGGCGGAGCAATAATAAATATAATTATACATTTTTTCCGAATTTAGTTTATCTTGGGAAACTACAATGAGTATGCTTTATCAGTTCTAGACAAAAACGCTTCCTGTCGTTATCTTAAAAGACACAGATCAAGAATAGATGACCTAAATTTGAAGTTCAATAGCAATTGTCTGAAAATTTAATTATGTATAATATTAACACGTCCTCTTCAATAACATCTGTTGCAGAAGGAAAAAGTGCTTTGTTTGTTAACGAAAAAAAAGATGTCTTCAAGGACACCAAAAAAAATCTTGCGCGAACACAGGCGGGGGTATTTTGATGTTAGCGTAACATGGTCAGAAAACCTATATTAATTTACTCCGTATTCATGAAATCACTCGTGGTGTCCACGATTGTTTCCTAATTAGTAGGACTAGGCACTACATCATGTAGACCAGTGAAAAATAGCATTTTTAATGTGTGTCACAAAATACAATAACCCCCCATCCACAGAAGGTGTCATTCCGAACGCACTGATACTAGCATTCCAAAGAACAGTTCGGTTTTATGTCACCGATATTAATCTGTTCATTAAAGATAGGTCTTGATTTGGCCAAGTCGAACAAATAATTATTATTAAAAAAACGATGTGATACCAATATTACTTGCAGTGGCAACCATGCACAGTACCAGGTATAATTTTTACGAAAGAGATATTCGATAATTACCAGGTATGTTGGAGTATGTATTGGGAGTACTCTCGTGAAATAATAGAGATTGGAACAAATAAGAATGATTTGATATGACGTGTGACGACAATGTATTGACGGGCTGTGACACAAATTGGCCAAGACATGAACGCGAAAGCTCCTCGATAATACCCAAAATACATCTCTGTTTGCACTTGCTATTGTTGAATCTGATTTCTACGACTAGAAAAAATTAGAAGTTCGCATTATTTGTCGCACAACATTTTACTTCAAATCTCCCCACCCCATTTAAGTTGAAGTACGGAGTGAGTAAAGCAAGCAACGATGGTCTCACCACGTTTTGTACCAAATGCTTTTGCAGACCACCACAAAACTAGAGAGGTTATTTCTAAAATACTACCGGTACACCACAGCCTTCGTCGCTTCCTTTTCTAAAAACTCTACAGTATGTTGAATTATTACACAAATTCTTCTTCAAGATTCTTAACTTTCCGGACGCACTCCTGCGGTGCCATACAGTACTGAGCACTCTCAGCCATAACATCCTAGGACTACTAACTGTGCAGGTTTGCTTTTACCAGCTTCGTTTTTTAAAAAGCTACACCCTCCGCCCTGTCGCGCAGAGATTCTAAGTTGTTTTACGATAACACACCTGCAAAAGTTATCTTTGAATCACGGATACAGGTACTATATATAGACAATGATAACATGATTGATATACAGTCATTATGTGCGTGCATGTTTGTGGCTACCATCTACAGTATCCTTTAGATATTCCAATCTCATCTCATACATACCGTTACTACTGAGGGCATAGCCTATTGTATTAGTCTATTATTGGCACTCCAATTGTCAAGTCACCTGCCTATAGTCAGTACCGACGAAAATAATGAGTCACCATAGCAAATTACTTTTCAGCATCTACACTTCTTACTTTGAATCATTTGAAACTACCATACACAACTCTAATTATTAGCCCCTTTCTCTTTCTCTCTAGAGATCTTTTACACTAGTGCCTAGGACCTAGGACCTAGACTAGGGTCCTACCGGTACGAGATCCTTCACCTTTTGCTGCGTACAGGTACTTGTGAATCATTTTTACAGTACGAGCTCGTACAGTAGGAGCAGAACCGTATTTACCGACAGAGGACCCATCCCCATGTAACAGTTCAAGTTTCTACAGCATAAACCTGCACCAGTAGGTCCTATTCCTAGTCCTACTTCGTATTTACTTCTATGTTTGAACACTTTAGGACCAGTGTTCCTCATGTTTCATAGCATATTTTAGCCGCCACGCCGCGCGGCGGTTAAAGTTAACTCTAATGAAAATGCAAAACAACATGCTGTTGTTCGAGTTCTCTTATTTTTTTTACTCCCTTCCCCCATGTTTTCATTCCCAAATATCATTTCACCGGGGTAGACTACCCTTATTTCTTTTGGGAGTAGACACGGCCATGAAACACGTCAGCCCATACACCGCAGACCACCACGAGACAGGAGGGTACTGGTACAACAGTAGTTAAGTTTTTCGTAATACATAAGATTAGTGGAATAATCTTTTCATTTGGAACATCCACATTAATTTATGTATAATAATTATTTTTGAAACATTCAAAATTAAACACTACAAATTTACTTATGCTTATATGCTTCGTGCAAGCAATCAACACACGGCCCAGTTGGACTTTTTGTTCTGTACTCGTACAGATACTATCGTACCGTACCTCCCTGCACGACAGATGGCAAAGAAAAGGAACGGAACGGAAACGATTGCCTTCTGCAGCTCACATGTTCATTGAATTCTTTGCTGCTGCACGAAATAGATACTGAGGAGCTGCCATTCAATAAACGGCAGACAATAGTTGTTGAGAGACAATGGACAAACAACAGCATGAAAAGATAAAGCAGCTCATAAGATTGCAAGAAGAGCAACAGAATAATGACGGTAACTTCAGCAGGCACAGAAGAAGAAGAGGAAGCAGTGGGTTGTCGACAAGAAGAAGGGGCGAAGAATCGACTTGTAGAAGAAAGAAAGCATTCTTATTGACTTTTTATCATCTAATGGCGATGGGGGGAAATAATCAAATCCAGGGATATGCGTTAATGTCGAACTACAAAAATCAAAATGTTGTTTCAGTGGTTCATCCACAATTCTTCGGAACACAAAGACAACAGCAATCACGAAAACGAAAACTACCAACTATTTATCAACGCCGAGCTACTAGTTCGTGTAGTAGTAGTACTGTAGCAATGGAAATGGAAGAGACTACAAGAAAAGCAGCCTGCTATGATTATGAAGACGACGACAATAATAACATATGTGATGACGACGATACTATTAAGAACGATGTATCTCTAGCAACGACAGATATTGTGTTTGAAAATCGATATACGTCACCGTCTAATAATGATAAAAAGAAAAAGAAGAAAAAATTACCACCATGGCTAGTAGGGTTAGAATCTGTGAGTGGTGATGAAGCTTTGCGTCAATTACAATGGTTAGAATTTGCATTGATAGAAAGAGATTTTACATCACAAGATATTGACGATATTTTACAAACCATTGAGAGTGCATCCGATGGTGATTTCCCTAAAATGGTAGGCATGGTTGAATTTTGTTTGCTACTATTGCAACTGGAAGAACCAACAGGAGCTCCTAGTCCAACAACAACAACAGCAACATCAATACCGCATACTATATTTGCTACCAAGGATTTATTATTAGCAAGTATATTGCATTATGGGGATTGTATCACAGCACGTCAAACAGGAGTATATGATATGGTACGTAAGGCGATATATAATCAACAAATAATTCCTGATCACGAGGATCGGTTATTACCGGAAGCTCAAGCTGAAAGTATGGAAGCCACAAGGAAAATTGACAACGATAATGAGTATAGCCACGAACAAAGCATCCATCAAAAAAGAAACTTAGAGGAGGAGGAGGAAGAAGAAGAAATGGAGGAGTATCATACAAACGATTATATCCATAAATTTGATGAAGTTGCTAATGTACATATAGTAGATGATGAAGATATAACGATGAGTTCTGTTACACCAACTTCAGAAGGAAAAACAAGAACAATGCAGATTCGAAAACAAGATAACAATGAAAATAACGGCAACAAAAAGAATCTCAAAACAACATTACCTTTGGGTGAAACAACATTAGCAATAGCAACAGATGCAGCACGAATTAAACAAGTTGAAATATTAGCACATGCTGTTTTGGGTAGTAGTGAAGGGCATTCACAATTCCCTTCGACAGAGGAAGCTTCTAGACTACGTGAATTGCTGTTGACAGTTATGAATGATTGGAGAGGACTTGCATTACGATCAGCAGCATCTCTGTATAGATTAGAGGGTATATTAAAAACATCGAATCGTGGTTCTGCAGAATTTGTGGAACGTACACCTGAAATACAATATACAGCACGTGATGCATTACGGATATATGCACCACTAGCTGGACGGTTAGGAATGCATCGACTGAAATCAATGTTAGAAGAACGCGCCTTCCGAATATTATATAGACGTCAATATCAAGCTGTATCCACATTATATCGACAAGTGGGTGCATCATGGGACGCACGCGAGGCCATGCATTCGATATCATCCTACCTAACAGCAGATATTACACAATTGATTGCGAATGATCAAATGTTATCGCATCATCTCGAAGACTTTAGAGTAACATCGCGTGTCAAGGAACCCTACTCCATGTGGAGAAAACTTCTTAAAACAAAGTTACCACCGGCAGGTAGTACAAAACTACTTTTACAACCATCACCATCAACGAATGATAGTTTTCCTACAGAATCATGGTTAATTACGAATGGGATAGAATCTACAAGTGAAGACAAACAACCACCACCACCACTAAGAGAAGCAACAACGCCAAATGTAACAAAAGAAACGACGTCGGAATCTGCAGATGCTGATGGAGGTAGTATCCAACCACGACAGGAGTTGTCTATTTTGGAAGTTTTAGATGCAATTGCATTACGTGTCATAGTCAAGGCAAGGAAATTGTCACCCGACGAATCAGAATCATTTACACGTGAACGCGAACGTCTACTTTCGTACTACGTCCAAAAATTGATTCTAGCACACTGGCCTGCAACAGACAAAAGCCGCATGAAAGATTATATTCACAAACCGAAACCTAATGGATATCAAAGTCTTCACCATACATCTTCGATATCAGCATATGGAGAAGATTGGCCGTTTGAAGTGCAAGTACGAAGTGAAGAGATGCATAGAATTGCAGAATTTGGCGTAGCAGCACATTGGGATTACAAACTTAAGACTGTGGCACCACAACTAGGACCATCTAAATGTGGGGAAAAGGTGGACAACGGTGATGGCAGTGCTTTTACATTCCCACTGGAAAGTGTTGTAACCGGACTACAATCTCCACCATCCATATCGTCACCACCCGATTCTTCTGATGCGACCGTACCCTTGTCAAAAGGTGGTGATTCTTACATTGATGCACTAGTAACAGCCCGTGAAGATTTGGTTCAACAAAAAGTATTTGTCTTTTTAGCAAGTTCATCGGCGCTCTCTGATGAAGGACAATTACTGTCACTTTCGGTTGGTGCACGTGTATGTGATGTATTATCTCAATTAGAGGAAGAACTAGGTCGAAAGTTACACGATGATGAAGATAAAAAAAGTATTCAAGTATTTCGAAATGGAAGATCAGCAGATCTGGACGAAAATGTTGGAAACGGAGATGTTCTGTTATTTACAATCTAGATATTTAGAGCAATTCAAACGAAACGTTTTAAAATGTAGATTGTATTATGCACTGTTTTGATTTTTTTGAGAAATCCACGACTGTCTCTAAGTGGATATATGTCTAACTATAAAATGTAGGCGAAGGCGTAACGTATCTTTTTTCTTATTCCTTCCTCCGTGGCAACCTGAGTCGGATTTCTCTAAGTCGTGTGAATGATGCGATTGATTTGGAAATTATCATGAATTTTTTAGTCTTGTTGAATATTCCATTGAAGAGGATATCCTTTGTCAAGGAGGGCCTTCTTGAGACGTTTTGCATGTTCCGTACCATGGAGTTCTACAACAATTTTGACGTGGACTTGGTCAACATTCGTATAAAGCCATGCACGCTCATGGTAGATATCTTTAATACTTGCTCCTTGTTCACTTAAAATTTCTGTAAGTTTGGCAATACCTCCAGGCCTATCTGATACTGTTGCAACAAAGTGACAAAGACGATCATCGGCGGAGAGACCTCGTTCCAATACACGTCCAAGTACAGTTGTATCGATATTACCCCCGCACATGGGAACAACAATGTTTTTACCTTTGAGGTCTGGACGATCTAGTTTTCCACCAGGTAACAAAGCTGCCAGACCAGATGCACCACCTCCTTCAACTACCATCTTTTCATTCTCTAATAAACGTAGAACTGCCAAGGCAATCTCCTTTTCAGAGGCAGTTACGCATTCATCTACATAATATCGGGCAACTTCAAAGGCATGTGATCCTACCACTGGTACTGCCAAACCATCAGCAAGTGTTGGAGTAGTAGGAGCTGGAACAGGTTTGCCAGCCTTTAGTGCAGCAGTATAAGATTGGCAAAATTCTGGTTCTACACCATATACCTATGTGCAATAAAACAACAACAAAGGTAAATCTAAGTCTTTTTAAGAAAATGTCAATTCGCAGCATGCATTTGACATTCCAGTAGAAAAATAGAATGGAATGACACTCAACTGTATGTTTTTCTCATTTACGACACACCTTAACATCTGGCTTGAGAGTTTTTACGGCACATGCTACACCAGCAATTAAACCTGCACCCCCCACAGGCACAACCACAGCATCAACGCATGGTACATCCTCAATGAGTTCAATACCAATGGTTCCTGCCCCAGCCACAATAGGGGGGTCATCATAGCCATTCACGTATTGTAATCCCTCCTCTGCAACTAAAGTTTCTGCAAATTCTTTGGCATCCAAAATGTGTGCTCCTTCTAACATAATACGAGCACCAAATTTCTGTACAGACATGACAGCAAATTACGAAGGAGAGAGACAAAAGATTCCACACCATATAAGTTGCTTATCTTTTTTTAAAAAGGAACACATTTCATCATAGCTTAATGAATATTGACACTAACTTTTGATTGAAATAAAATGAATTAGAAACCGAAAGAAAAAGTAAAGTAACTTACTCGACATTTGTCAACTTTAGCAAGTGGTGCAATGGTTGGCATAACTACTGTAACAGGTACACCTAATTCTCTACCATGGTAGGCAAGAGCAAGTGCATGATTACCAGCGGATGCGGCAATCACACCCTTGAGTGAGGATCCATGATCTCTCATAAGCTGCATAATAGCATTCCTTGCACCACGTTCCTTGAAGGAACCTGTAAATTGGCGAAATTCAGGTTTTAGAAATATATTGGCACCTATAATATCTGACAGAAAATGTGACTTTTCAGTAATTGTTCGTTTTACGCCCCCGCGTATGGCTACTTGTGCACGTGATATATCGGCAAAGGTGACAGGTAATTCACCACCTTTTTTACTTGTGATTGGAACAGGAGTAACAATTTCACGATTTTGTAACTGTGCATTAAGAATGGATCCTGAGTTTGCTGTTGTTTCCGCTTGTTCCTTACTCTTGTCATCAGATGATGCTACCGCAGATGCAGACCGTGCACGGGCAGTGGCAATAATATTCCGTTTCCTTGGATGAATCTTTGACACACCATGACGAGATGCCGAATTCAACAGAATCCTTGTAGAGAACATCGTGCGTGAAACTTTCGGCAATGAACAAAAATGAATGAATCTCTTATTGCCGTCTGTGGTTTGCTCTCGTTTGTTACTAGTGTCAAAGCCGATCAGCCAAAGAACACGACACCGCCCCCGTTTACAAGTTGATGTAGTGAAAGAAAAAGTACCGGGATGATGGGAACCAGGAAAGATGCCAAGTAGGAGCGAGGCGGGGCGGGATGAATGAGAAAATCAGAATTCGGCAATCTTGCATACGTCAATGATTACGTCATCTTTTTCCAGAGATGGTACAACGAAATGATACGTAAATTATTTATATATAGGTAGATGATAATAAGAGAAACTGCAATAATTATCTTGAAGCGATGACGTAAGACAACACAATCTTCCATGCGTCATGATGACATCAACAAGTATCTTTTTTTGCGTCTGAAAGAAATCTAAAATAATGATGTCACTTTCAGTCTGACATTCAACCGATAATCTCCTCCCAGAGAACTGTTAGACGCTTCTTGTCCTACACAGTAAAATACGAACTATGGAGAGTGAAAGCAAGAGAGGTGGTGTCGTTTTGGGCTTCTTTTGTGGGGCAGTCTTTCAGACCATCCAAATCTTTCTTGTTGGAGAACAGAACCACGCAACCGTAACCCGAAAAAAGGAAAGAAAATCCATCAGAATTCTTGACAACGAATTAAGGATTATTTTAATCTCTTATAATTCAGAATCGTCTTTCTACAGAATTTCACGAAAGTAAAGTATAGTTGATAATTGATAATGTTTCAGCAAAATCCAAAATAAGTATAAATTTAGGATTAGCCTTCACCTTCCAAATGACAGCGTAGAGACAACAAGATCTACAACACGAAACTGCCGACTACATATTCCAGTCACACTGTCCAATAGACACAAAACAGTGTGCTAACAAGGCATTTTTACTCTGATCGCTCTTCGCAAAGGATCGGTTGAAGTAGTAGAGTTCTAGAGATTATCGCCAAAAGAAAAATGAAAGTTCGACACTATCTAGATGTCAAATTCATAAGCAACCAAAAGCATTCCTACTTATGTTTCACGAGAAGTAGTAGAACAGCAACATCAGGTGTTTTTTTCCTTTTTCTTGTTTGTTCGTGTGTGACTGAATGCCTTTTTGTAAGTGCATTCGTTAAAATATCTACATCACAACGATGGCAACAGCAGAAACATCGAGGAACAAAAACCAGCCACTTGTTTAGTTCTACAATTCGTCGTACCAATCAATCGGCAGGTAGTAGCAATGCAAAAGATGACAGCGACAATGACAATAAAACTCCAAAACCAAAAGATGGAACGTTTTATATCAAAGAAAAATCAAATTTTTGGAAAACAGTGGTTGAAAAGTCACCAATCGAATTATCCACAACTGCATTTAAACCCAAGGATAAGAATGAAAAACTTTCAAGTATTCCATGGTTAGATTCCGATGGTCCGTTACCATCATTTGCCTATCAAACACTTGGAGGTGGAGTTGTTCGGGATGATGATATGGATCAAAACGAACTTTTACCAACCTGCCGGATAAGTATAGGTATTGATTTAACGAATATAGGGATAACAGAAAAAAATCACGACAATACCAACAAAGAAGAAAACAATTACCAACCACGAACAAAAAAGGGACAAAGAACACCAAAAACGAAACAAATGTCCTCCTCCTATTGGAGTGAAAATTCAAAGATAGACCCAAATGATATTTGTAAGGATATACAACATTATATTGATTCAGGTTTTAATACCTTCACATTCAAAGCACAAACCAATTCTCAACAAAAATGGGGTGAATCCAATGTCGTACGTCGGTTACAACAAACAACGCCTAAATCTGTATTGAGGGATATGCACTTTATTCATTCACTTCAAGCACCACAAACAAAACAGGATTTTGATAAAGTACGTGAAACTATTGTATCTTCTTTACACAGAATGAATTATGATTATATGGATACTCTGCAACTACAATACAATCCTACATCACCCTACCATTATGATACGTTGGATTATTTACAAGAATTGCAACGCGATGGCTTGGTACGATCTATTGCTGGTCAAAATATGCCATCAAATGTACTACAAACCATTCATCAATATGGGTTTCATATAGATAGTAATCAAATTACATGTAATGTTATGGATTCGTCACAATATACGAATCCAAGATTATTACAAACATTACGTGATCTATCCGATAACAATGATGAAGACCATACCAATAATAACAGCATTCATGAAATGAAACTACGCTTATCATGTCCATTGGCAGGTGGATTACTTACCAACAAATATGCAAATCATGTAAGGGGTCCACCACCATCATGGGAAATGACACCATCCTCCTTGTATGCCATGAAAGCAATAATACCTAAATGGCATTCACAATACAAAGAAAGTTCTGCCAGATCAGAAGAAATCCAAAGACGGCAACATGGCAGTAATTCACTACCACCACAACCACCATTTCCATCATCTTTCTGGAATGCATATCAAAGCATTGTATTACAAACCGTGACTAACATTGCTCAGAAACATGGTGTATCACATTCTTCTGTAGCCTTACGTTGGGCTTTGCAATTGGACCATACAGCCAATGTTGTTACCAGTTGTACGTTAGGACGACGAAGCGATGATAATAGTGATACCAATGGAGGTATTTCAAAGAAAGGAAGAGGTCGTCCGTATGCTCTCCGTCAAGTATTTACATTTGAACTTGATGATGATGATATGGATCAATTATGGAAATTATCTGGTGGGAAACCCAAAACTTTATTAGAAAACCCAAATGACAGTTTCTTGTTGGATTTCGATAATTTGAGTGAAGAAGATTATGAAAGATTTCTATTATAACAGATATTTAAGTAGTCTACTAAACACGTTTAATCTCTCCTTACAAGCACAAGAAAGAAATCGAATTTCATCTTTTCAAATTGTGGCGTATAACAATGCGCTGCATTACCATGGGTATTGAACGCGACGAAATTGCTTATATGTTGTTGTTATAGAGGCTGTCCAGAAAGGCACAGGACTCATAAAAATGCTGTAAAAAAGTTAGTGAAAATACAAATTATAACACAACTTCGCACAATACAGGAGAACTTCCATAGCAGTATAGTCATAGTGAAGTGTTCAGCTCCTTGTTCATTTTATTGTTCTTGGAATTATCCTCACAGTGAAAGATAGGACTCTTAAAATCCAACTTTTTCATCAAAATACACATGCAAAATCTATTTATGATTCTGCCAAAATAACTTTTAACGTTCATTGTCAGGAAAGGCCAAAACGGCTTTGCGAATGCTTGATACGAAGAATTCAAAGGGCAACAAAGGCAAGGGTATTATTTGAAAACGGATGAACGTGACAAGTCTTGCTCTGTCTGCAATAAAAAATAAATTAGTTTCGATTGTGGTTATTGTTGTTTTTCCTTTTCTTCTACAATTTTTACAGCAATTTTATGCTACCGTAACAGTATTCTCAAGCTATATTATTGAGAATGTAGCCAGAGACTGAAAATGAAAAGAATAAGCCATTCTTGTCATATTTTTTGTCCCGACAACAAAGAAGGCATCTTTAAGATGCATAGTATTTTTTTCCTCCCCTTTATGCTTGCTCATTCACCAAATTATGTTTCGCTTTAAATTCTGCTGTTTCTTTTTGTTTTGCATTTAATCTTTCTCGTAACGTTTCAATAACTTTATCTAAATTTTCACGATTGGTTGTAACGGATGGTAATACTTCTTGTACAGTTCGTTCTACCAAAACACCACCTACCAAACGGAATGCTCTTCGACTAGGATCTAAGGGTTCTAATGTTTCTTCCACAAGTCTTCCATTTTAAAAAAATCAATAAAAAAATTCCGTTATCAATCCACAAATAAATAATTGAGGTTTGATCCACGCAAATTTATAGTAAAGAATCCAAAAGCAAACAAAAATATGGAATTTGATTAGTTAGTACCTCCAAAACTGAACAAAAGAAAGGCAAACAAATATATTGATCTTTTGCACACAAGCAATTTCATTCCATATAAATATGCAAGTAACTTCTGTAACTAACTTACTTGTGTTCATTTCGGTCCATTTCAAGTTCTGTTATTTTTGTAATGAGTCCTTGGCATTCTTGCATTAATTCTCTATGCTGTTGAAGAATCGCCGGCGATGCAGAAGGTGGTGATGCCATCGTGTATGTATTTTCAAATTGCCTTTCTCAGATGAAACTTTTTGATCGGTTCAGTTTGTATGGTGTGTGTCTGTGGCAAATTGATGATACCAAAGACGTTTATCACCTCGTCGTTGTCTACTAGTACAATAGCGAAGCTTTTGTGTTTCCCCTCGAGACAAAGTCTCCAGTCGTCCTGCATCTCGAAGATAGGACTGACAAGTTTTTGCGGTCCCAGAGAGAGAGAGTCGCAAACACTCTTCGTTATCCGTGGTGGATGAATGATAAGGAGAGGCTTCGAAAGTAGGCGTACTCTAAATTAGTAATTAATTTCCTCTTTCTACTAATCCTCGTTAAAGCATAGATATATAGTTATCCATAATAATAAAAAAATTATTCTATATAAATAATCATATTTTAGCTTAAACTTTAAAAAAAATAATCAGTCTTAGGCCGGATGGATGGACGCAACTTAGAGGATGGCTGTCATACCGGTAATTCCTTCCCAATTCCAAGTCACGCGCAGGCGTGCGAGACAACGAAAGAAGAGCTCACACGGTTGGTAGGCAGGACGGGCCCACAGCTGGGCTTA
>WKLE02000299.1:0-19852 GCA_014885115.2 Asterionellopsis glacialis
TCCTGGTGGGGGTGCACTTGAGCGGTCTCCGCGGCCATTGCCGCGTCCACGACCACCCGTTCCTCGGCCTACGAGCATAATTGTCCGGAGTACGTAGCTGTATACTGAAGTATACGTACGGTAGATTTTGGGTGTGTACAGTTATACTGGGTCCTCTCCCATGTGGCAGTGAAAGAGTAAAAGTACAAACAAACTATTTGCAAAACAACAAAAATATTTTTCTAAAACAATTGTAAATGCAAGTAATGATAATGTTGTACCAACCCAAAGGGAAACCAGTAATACAAGGACAAGTTCTGTGGTATGTGACACCACTGTTTTGCAAATGGACACCACAATACTTGCTCCTAAAAATTTTGATCTTTGATTAATGTGTTCTGGTTGAAAAATAATTCAAGACATGGACTGGATCCTTGGATTCTTCTGCTTCATCACAGAAAACATGTATATTCAATTCATTAGTTGTAGAAGCAATCTCCTATCCATCTTTTTATTCTAGATGTTCCTCTGAAGGGTGAAGGTTATCTTGGGAAACAATAAAACAAGACTGTGATGATGATAACTTCCTGCATCCCAAAGGAATTAACAAAAAATATAAGTATCAATGAATAAGTTTTGCAAATTCAAATAATATTGGACTAGACAGCATGGAAGTTCTAATTTCATAGGCAGGTCATTAATAGTCAGACAAACCTATATTCCAAGGAGACAAAGAATGATACTATATAGAACTTTATTTGTGTATCAATCCTTAATTCTGTTCCTGCAAAATATAATGAGAAAATCCTTGCACAAGTATGCTTTATTTAGTGCAAACATGAAAATGCCTGCAACAAAGTTATCGCAACTTCAAGACTCAATGGATTTTTAAAAGAAAATCTACAGTTTGAATTGATATTTGATATTATATGATTTATTGAAGAGCTCAAAGAAGAAAATGATAGGTAAAATAACAGTCAGACTACATGATTGACTGCTATCCACAATTAATACCCTGTTATGCATTCTTAACACCAGTCCAAAGTCAGCATGTATGACTACTGTTGGTTCCTGACCTTTGTGGTCCCACAGGAAGAATTAAGAAGAAACATGTTCAAACTTTTGATTAGAAACATTGATTCATCAATATCTAGCACTTTGATTGATAGGACAGATGACAAGGCAAGTAAATTCCATATCAATTGATACCAGGAAAAATGAAGATGGTTACAAAAAAAGAAAACAGAAGATATGGATGATGAAGAACACAGAGAAAGATCAAAGAAGTGCAAAAAAGAAAGTAATACAGTACTATGGAGATAAAATAGAAGAAAGGACAGGGAACAACAACATTTGAGAAAATAAATAATGATACAAAAGGTGATACTAGATGCTGTAATATAACAGAGGTGATAATTTTTGGCTAGTGAGGGTGTTGTTGGTCATGATGACAACATTTAGAATGACACAACATTGAATGTAAATAAGGAGGATATCTCATCCTACTTTTTTGAGACTATTTTGGTTAGATGAAAACTTGATTAATATTTTTCTACAATTCATGAAGGTAGTACAGGTAGGAATATCAGATACAATGAAAGTTTTTTTTAAAAAAAGCCCAAATCATATTATTGCAGATGCAATCACAAGCATGACAATGACAAATAGAGAGAAAACAAGCAAAAATGTAAAGGAAGATTTTGGAATAAGGAAGACAATTGTTTTTGGATAATTCTTTTTATTTCAAAAAGAGAAAACCCCAATCATGAAAGGATGAGAGAAAATAGTTAAAGCACAGAACAGTTCAATATACTAGGATTTTAAAGTAAATATTGATTGTGTTCTTTGATGATCTTCTTTAGCTATATTAATATTATTTACATTGTTGAAAGTTGATGGATCCAACCAAAAATCTTTTTGAAAGACACAGATGAACCAGAATGGCCCTTGAACACAACAACACCAACCAATTAACAAAAATACTGTGTTTGTGTGTGAAAAAAGTGAAGGAATTAGAATGTTTAAAAAAATAAGCTACATGCCATACAGAGTCTATAACAGCACTGGACAGTCAATAAAAGATGAAAAAACTGTTTGGATTGAAGAGGATGGCATTCAAGGCATAAAAATATTTATAGGATGGACAAACCATTAGTGTGGGCTCAGAGTAGCCTTTGTGGTGTGTATTGCTGGGAAAGGATGACATATGAAATTAAATGGAAAATTCAAAGTTGATTCAGTTTTGCTTAGGTTGAAATTGACATCATTTATTGAAAAAGACAAACAGGAGTTATACCCTACAGTCTCAAGTTAAAGTCCAGCAGTGACATTTTAGGTGAGTCACAACAAATATTTATGAGATTTATGAGTGAGTGAATTGTCCCCATTTCTGTAAGCTTGCCAGACACAGAACATTATTAATTACTGTAGTAATACCCATCATTAGCATCATGCACCCACCATTTTTGTCTTTTTCAGTTTGTTTATTGTTCCTATAATATTTTGTGGCGGGATAGAAAAGTCTCTTTGCAATCTAGAACCGAACTACAAATCATTATTTTTCTTAAAATTGCGTGTTCACAACAGTACGGTAAATACAGTAATCAATACAGACAACCAGGTAGACTCTCTCTCTCTAGGAGACTACTTCTAGAGAGGCTAAGTAATAATGTAGCCTTACGTCATGGTTCGTTGCACTCCTTTTTTTTTAAAATCAAGGAAACTACAACATGGTACCCGTACAGGTGTAATGATTCTACGTACTGGACTATTTGTACAGCGTTTTACTTGCGTGGTTTTGAAGAAGACGAAGAATCTTCGGTGCTGTCATCTTTGCATCACACTGCTGATGAAACGAACGGCATTCCTAATTTTTGATTGGAGGATTATAGCGTGCAGGAGTGTCATTTAGCAATCAGAATTACCATGCCGGCGCGCAATCATCGATATTCGATTTTTACCGTTAGGCTTGTCCCGTAAGAACTTTACGATGTTCAAAACGGGTTCTCCCACCGGGCGGGGAGGGATTGCAGATCCAGTAGTGCAACCAACAGAGGGAAATTCCAAAACTACTCTCTTCCACTTATGGCGCACTGACGGAATTCTTCTCTTTCCAAAGAGCAGAACACAATCAAGCAAGATTCATCACGGCGTCGTGCACAGCCCCGCCACGAGCAACGACGGTACTACTAACAACCAGGTACCTGGGTACCATATTCGCTTATGTCCCGTTTCGTTTCGTAAATAATACGGGTACCGTACAATACCCACGCTTTAGTGCATTGCTCCCCCCAGCTTGTTTGTGTGTTGTGAAAGAGCACAGACACAAGGCGAATCCTAGATTCGATTTACTAAACACCTCAACGTCAAGCACCAATTGATTGAGTGGTGTAAGATTCTGTGTTGTACAAGATAATGTGAGTTGATAGAGTCAAATTGGGAAAAAGACGAAACTTCAAGAGAACGGTCATATTTTGGTGACACTCTGGCGGGAACGGGACATTGCTACAACCGTCGTCCACGGATGGAAAAAGGACGAGACAGAGATTAGGGATGAATTGAATTCTCTTATCTGGTATACGTTGCAGACATCTCATGGAAGTGTGTCCTCATGTTGACATTCCATTCTCACTGTGCCTTGTACTGTTACCATTTTTTATCGCCTCTAACGTAGACAAAAGTTTTCAGAAATCTTGTCACGATTGAAGTTACTTTTCGTCTCTTTTAGTATTTGAAAAAGTTACTGAGGATCTATAGAGGTCTTGTTCCTTGTTGGGCACAGAGATTCCTGTTTATAGAATGTCCCAGAAAGAGACATAAAAATCTTCCCCAGATTTTAAACAGTCTTTTTTTCTCTTGAAACTCTTTGTTTACACCTAAAAAAAAAACCATGATGGCAACCACCATTGGAATCGGTATGACGACACGGTCATCGCGTGCGGGTAGTCTTTCGACTACGAATACTCTGGATACAGCTGGATCAAACTCTTCGATTCATACCGTGAATAATGCGGTTGTAGATGCCTATGCAACTCGAGTATTGAAGGAAAAGAGCGGATCAGACACATGTATAGATGAAAGTCTTGGACCGTATGTGGCCAGTTTGTTACGGTGTTCTTTGGAACAATTTGATCCCTATCACCTCCCCACGGAGTATGATGTAACCTCCATTCCCGAATTTGAATCTCTCGTGGAATTGTTGGAAGAGCATTGTAATTTGAGTGCACAATCGGCACAAGATGCTCTGAATAGCATTGCCATGGCAGTTACAGGACGAACTGATATGGAACAATTGAGTGGCGGTAGAGTTAGACCCTTAGGCAGACCTCGAGGTAGTTCTATTGGAAGCTTAGATTTTGGAAGTCCATGGAGTACTGGATTGACAGGATTCGAAGGTGACTTTGGGAGTATGGATTCTTTAAGTCTTGGTAAAAACTGGAATGATCCGGCTGCAGGAGTTACAACAACAACCCATGTCCATACAGTGACTGCGTTGTCGCCCACTCAAGAATATACCGCGACACCATCCAAGGACATTAATCTCTACAATATGCAACAGCAGCAGCAGCAGCCGAGAGGAGAACTCAGTAGTGCGTTGCCTGGTTTCACGCCATTGAAAGAAGATAATCTGATTCCTTTGGATTTACTTGGTGTTCTAGATGATCCATCCACTCCCAATCTTCAACGGAACTCCATTAGTACAATGGGGGATTTGTCTGATGGTCCAACGATTGGTGGTGGTGGAACATTGGAAGAGACTCCGATAGCGAGGAATGGTAGTAAACAAAGAACAGTAGTATCAGTAAACGGAAATGCCACTGAAAGCGGAACAAGTGGGAAGAAAAAGTCTAGTGAAGTAGCGAAAGACTTGGCGGCGTCTCTGTTTAAACCTTCTCGTGTACGGCAGAATGAAGTCAACACTAGCACTGGTAGTGCCAGTAGCCGCGCGGAAACAAAGCCATTACCGATTCCCCCTGAAACAAAACCAACATCATCCACGCTTCACCCTGCTCCCGTTGGTTTAGCATCAAGTGCCAATGGTAGCCTTGGTAATACCATGTCGTCGTATTATCCATCATCTTATGGATCCACAAGTAGTGCTGTCGGGCATCACAAGAGCCTCTTTGAGCAACAACTTGAATCTGCGATTGAAATTTTACTGTCCATGAACTCTGACCTTGGTGACGAAGCCGCCAATGAAGCAGCCCTAGTGGCTAATACAGATGTCAACGTTGCACAGTACATTATTGATGGTGCAATGTCAGCCCCAGCTGTTTGCAGGCACATGCTCAATGACGGCTGTTATCGTAGTGACTGTCAATTCAGTCATGATGTTGAGGGACACACTTGTATCTTTTGGTTACGAGGACGTTGTGGCAAGGGTGACAGCTGTCGTTTTCTACACGGATTTGGTGAAAAATTGTTGGAAGGAATTGACAAGGATATATTGGAAAATGCTGGTGGTGGTGGTAGTCCAAAAAGTAATGGTACAGCGATCGTCACTCCAATCCCGGGAGGAGGATTCACGCCGGAGCCTGCTGGCTATGATGAAAGTCTATCTTATTCATTACCGAAACCTACATCAGGATTTATGATTGACAGTACTACTAGTGAAGAAGAATTGGCGTACTCCTTACCGACACATGATGGAATTCCTGGAAGTTTCATGACGTCAGCCAGAAAACAACAACAGTGGGGAGTAAAGTCCTTGATGACACCATCTCCACTGTCCCAACCTGGTACACCTAGCTCAAACGACCATGGCAGTGGTATATCCTTTGCCAAAATAGCTTCTCGCGGGTATAGTAATGATTCATTCGCTTCTCCAACGATAGCAGAGGGAAATGGTGGTGGTGGTGGTTTATTGTCTTCGTCCTTGTCATCCTCCTTGGAAACAAAGACTGTACGTATACCTCAGGATTTATGGAATCCTCATATCAATCGTGATGCATCTGTATTTCATATAGCAGATCCATTTGAACGGTACGATGAAGTGAATGCCATGGTATCACGAAGTGATGTGATTGATTTGCACTTTCAATCTACCAAAACATTTTCTGTAGTGTTATCATCTATACTTCCCGAAAAACTTCGTTCTGTTGGAGAAGGAGTATGGGTAGTGACTGGTACTGGACATCATGTGGGTACCAAGAGTCACCAACAACGAAATAGTACATTGGAACAAGCTGTATTGTCATGGTTAGTCACTGAAGGATACGAATTTATTCGAGGTCGGGATGTCAATGGTCATGGTGGTGCCATATTTGTCAAGAGAGGAAAAACATAATATAATCACTTATCTATAGGAAAAAAAAATCAAAAATGAAACACACGGCAGAATAATTTTGTTTCCACCTTTTTTCTTGGAGACGCTGATCCTCCACGAAATGGAAAGTTCTTTCATGATGCTCTTTTATACGAATCACTGGACCTACGGCTCTTATTTTTAGGTCTCTTTCTTCTTTCAGCGATTGATATGGAAACGTAAATAAACAGGGGTAGAAGAAATATTAGATAATACACGAAAACAAAAGCAGTTTCAATATAATATAATGCACTAAATCTTTTACACTTCAAGGGAGATTACTTGCTACAGTTCAAATGTATTGTCTTGATGCTTCTTGTGTCGAACCTTGCCGTCACAAGTAAAAAGTACTTTAGACCTACTTTCCCCAAGAACAAAATTCACGACGAATAATTCACAGGAGCTACGTGTTCTAATCGAGCACTGCGACACACATAGCTACCACTAATCCAACTCCAAAAACGACCCAAGGTATAGGGAACCACGACCATGTCTTCATCATTAATGGTTTGGTGAGCCTCCGTTCCTTTCTTGTCGTCCTTGTCAATCGTGTCATTCATGATATCCCAATCTGCAGTACTACTACTAGTAGTAGTAGGTACTGCATCATCATCCACCGTGTTGTCATTATGCTTCTTGTGGGAATTCGTCTTGGACTGCTTGTTTTGCGTCCTTTTCGTTTTCAATGGTGTCATTTTCGTATTCGTGGAATCTTCCACAATCGTCAAGGATTGTAATTCCTTGGTTACTTGTTCCACAGAGGCTGGTACATTACCATCCTTGTTGTTGTCGTTGTTATTGTTGTTGATGGCATTCTTCTTGGTCTTGGGGAAATTACGAGTACTTCTCTTGACAGGTGTAACATGGACCTGTGTGACAACTAGAACCGTTTGACGTCCAACAAGGTCCTCTTTACTTTTGTTTTTCTTGTTGTTCTTCTTGCTACTACTACTACTACTACCACTCGGAGGCTTCTCATTCTCATCCGTCATGTACTTGTTGGGAGTTTTCACCATGAATTCGTAGGAACCCTTGATAAGAGTCGTAGTAGGAGTACAAGGGGAGTTTTCTTTGGTGGTAGTAATCTTGTTCTGGATCATGATGAATGTTGAAACTTAATGTGGATACAAAGGGATAATTCTTTGAAAAGAGTACAGAGCAATGTTGAATTCTTGTTTCTTTTTTTAATGAAGGTTTCCCGAGGAGAGTATAAAGTGGGAAGAATGAATACTTCCGTGGTGGTACACCCAAAAGAAAACACACGATTTCGAGTACAATCACGATCAATGACTAACTACCTCTGGCGATCGAAATAAGCGATGATCGATGAATGCATCGCATGGTATGAGATGCACATACTCTACATTCTACGAATCGAGGACATGAGAGTAGATTTCCTCGCTCGTACTATACTTGCTTGTCGATTTCGCTAGAGAGGCTCAAAACACGTATTCTCGTAGACGTGATGAGCGATCGAAGAACACTGCATCCAACGCTCATCACCTTTTATCTTTTTCGTGAAACCGCCGCGCCGATTTCAAAAGATAGTGTCCATTCGTTCCACGATTTCAGATTTTTATGAAAAGAATCTAGTCTACAGACAGTATGATGTCATCAGATGACATCTGTACGTTGAAAGACTTTTTTATTTGGAAGCAGTACTAGTAGTCCCATGTACATGATAAGTCGTACATAATTATACTGCTGTAGAAATAAAACATATAGAAATCAAAAAGTGGGTTGTCGTTCGATCGCTATAACGGCAGACGTACGGATAATACCAACCACAATACATTTTAAAATCAATGTGGAGAGGACAAAGCTACCGCCGGTACTTTGGGTAGGGTGTCTTTCGAACTGAACGAGTGTTGAGCTGGTGTCAAATTCTTTTTTGTGCTGGTGGGTGTTCAAACCTCCCGCAGAAGTATTATACCGGTAGCAGCAATCACGAAGGACACGTGCCTGGCGTACCAGGCGCTGCATGCAAGAATCTACAATCACATCAATCCTACAAGAGATCCAAGATTCGTATCTCTGAGACAAGGGGGATATGAACACAGAGACAGTACAGGGTAAAGAAAATAGATACGATGAGCCTCTTAGGATCCTTTGAAGATGAAATTACAAATGGTGAATGGTCCTCGGATGCTACAGAATCACCCTTTGAGTTTTTGGAACGATTTACCACGACTCAACAAAATGACGATGATGAAGAAGAAAAGGACAAGCAAGACGAAATTGTGTCTCCGACAAGTTCTAGGAAAAGTATTAGCAATAAGGATGCGCTAAGTCGTCATAGCAGTGTAGCAAGTCTGGATGATCATAATGTAATTGTAGGGTTTGAACCTGGGACTTTGGTAGACCTGTTTCGTTCATCGACGGACGAGAACAATGACGCAGAACAACATACAGATAATGATAACAATAATCATAATGATACAGACAAACAAAACCAACAAGAACTGCAGTCACGAAACCAAGAAGAAGAAGAAGATATCAGTTCCTACGGAAGTGAAGTTGAAGATGTGACAAGTTATGGCAGTAATACGATTTTACCATCACGAGATTCTTCTACTACGCGAGAATCGGTACATGTTCATACGAAAGAAATGACAGTCCTCTTGGATGATATGATTGTGGCTACAGAGGGTGTATGTCGTAATTTAAATAGATTATTAGATGGTGATTCTCTTCAAGGGAGTGATATAGAACAAAGTTTACTTTCAGATACGAATAGTAATACTAATAATAATGCGACGACAACACAACAACAAGAAGAATTAGGAGAACAAGGAGGACGACTACAAACGAATTTAGCTAGACAGCAAGAATCATCATCATCTGCATCTGTTTCGAGTAGCAGTAAACCTCTTTCTATGATTATCAATAGTTCTTTATGGGATGATGATTCATCATCCATTCTATCTTTACATTCTATGGATGATGCTATTTCACGTTTGCAAGAAGAATTACAACAGCAACAAGATGAATTTATTGCCAATTCAACTCCCAACACGGATAACAAGACCAATACTAATAATAATGATGATGATGCGCACGAGTCAGTCTCAGTATCATCTACACCCACAACGACCTCGGATGATTTCGAAATTGTAACACCACCACCACCATCCGCATTATTACACCCCGGAGATACGAGTGACTTGGGATTGGCAGCTGTCATACATGATCGTAGTGCATTTATGAATGTTGCAAATCAATTATCATCTATACCTGAAGATCAGGAATGTCGTACTTCTTCTTCCTGTTGGTACGCTAACTTTGGTGAATGTGAATGGGAACAATTTCGTTGTGCGGCGAAACAAGTGTTGGATGCAGTAGAACCATCCATGACAGCATCCTCCTCGTCTCGTTTACCTTTACCACCTATACCACCCAATACTGGAAAATTTGTACCACAAAATGCAAATAAAATGTATGTGGCATCCCAAGTTTTACCAGAGGCATTCATCTGTCCACTTTGTAACGATGTTGTTGTAGGAGCTACAACATTATCATGTGGTTGCCCCTCTTCCACTGTATGTACAGCTTGTTGGGAACTTCATACAGCTACTGCTACTGCATCGATTGAAAATTTAAGTGCTGGTGACAACCACAACAATACCACTGACTATTGCCCTTGTTGTCATGAATCTGTCCCTACAGCTGTCCCATGTCATGCAGTGGATGTTGCCATTCTTCGAGCTGTACAACATGCCAGTACTACCTCCCCCTCCACCCAACGGGCAGTAGTTGAATCACTACAACTTTCGTATTATTATCGTTTAGATCATTGGAGAAGTGAAATTTTACGACGTCGAAAGGAAGAAAATAGTATTGTTCGTGAAAAAATACTTTCACAAATGATTCAAAATGAAGAAGAACTTTTATGGAAGAATAAGAATGACGACTCACAAAGAAGAAGAAATCAACAAAGTAGTAATACTACCACGGCCACTCCCTTTTGGAAAACACGAGGATTTTCAGCTGTGGGTGAAATAGCCATTTTACTTTTGGCTACATCCTTGGGTGTAGGTATGGTAGCTAAACGACGAGGAAAAATCTTTTAAAAAAGAAGAGTTACACACAAAAGAGAGAGTCTGTTTTAGAGTTTAAATTAAGAAGAGAGTTTTCCCAAAAAATAGTTATTCAATCCACATGTAAGAACCAACGAATAATGATAATAGCCTATATAGTATTGTATTCTTTTGCTCATGCCAGAGAAAGTCTAACCTGCATACGCACTACTAATTAGCTAGGATTTAAATGTTAATCAAGATCATCATCATATCCAGCAAAGTCATCACCACCATCATTAGCAGCTGGTTCGCTTGCAGCAGCAGTATCCCCAACTATTTCCTCAACGTCATTATTGTTGGGAGATGTCTTTAAATTGTCCACTGTCGTACTATTCTCTTGTGCAAGAACATTATTATTGTCATCCGTCTTTTCTTGTTGTTGGTTTGAATTGGAAGTGTTATCTTGTTCGTCGTCCTCCTCTACTGACATCTTTTGTGGTGCACAATAAATCGTACACGCACAACAACATAAAATAATTCCAGCAATGACAAGTGTTGGAAAAATAATCCATACAGCATTGAAACCAACATCATTATCACCTTCATTCTCTTCATCACCATCATTGTTATTTTTATAATCCTGTTCTAATTTGGCAACCAACAAAAGCATAATTGTTAATTGAAAGATACCATAACATCCCTTCCCGAGTGCTTTGGCAGATTCCTCCATGGCACTATTTTCAGCTTCTTCATATGCAGATTGCCATTCTCTATACGTTTCTTCATCAATATGAAACGTTTCTCCTTCTTCCATATCATCACCCATTTCAACATCTGCTTGTTGTTTAGTAGCAGTTTCTATTGTTGGACTTGTCGTCTTACTAAGTGAACCGATGCTTTCCTTTGTTTCTTTCTCTTTCTTGTTTTCTTCCGATGCCTTCTCTTCTGAAATTGTAGCAGCAGCAGAAGCTGCTGTTGCTGTATCTGATTTTTTCAAGAATTCCTTTGACATGCTACCCTCTGTGGGTGCAAATTGTGTACTTTCTTTAATTCGTTTCATGCTTTCATCTACCTCCCTGTTCAATTTTTCAGTCTCCTTTTCTTCCTCCCCATCATTCTCAGCAGCAGCATCACTACCACCTCCAATGTCTACACCATCTAATACAATTTCATCTCCAGGTATAGTTTGACAACAGCATGCATACAGACCACCTAGTACATCCCTTCCCAAACGGATCCATACAGGAATAAAGACAATCCAAAAACTGTATGATTTATGGTCATCAATCTTTAATACCAAAAGAGTAATAAAGACTGGCCAAAACAACAATGTTTGAAACATGGCTTCAAAGGCATTGGCATAAATGGCCATGGCCTGTTGAAATTCCGGACTGGAATGGACCCGTGCTTCTTCTATTTCATCCTCGTCGGCATGTGCCAATAATTCTTCTTCCACAACACCATGATCAGCTGGGACATGTACTAAAATAAATTCATCTTGTAACTCATTCCGTTCTTCTTCGGTTAAATCTTCATACGTCCGTCCTTCTTCCAATATGTTTTGTTCCAAGTTGGTGATCGAAATCATCCGTGTTACATCACTCCGTACCTTGATCATGGCATACAGCATTTGCAAAACCTTGAGAGATATTGCGCAATACAAGGGAATAAAGACACGAGCATATGTGGCATCGACAATCCCATCCCATCGTAAGGCTAATAAAATTTCCCAAATCAACCAACATGCCTGCTCGACAAAGGCAAAGAAGGTTTGTAATTGATTCTTCTTTTCACCCGACGTGACGGTAGTGACAAAGATGAGAAACCACAATGCCACATACAAACCATGAAGCAACCATGTGGGGATTAACAATGTGATCCAATTGGTAGATTCCAAGGTACCACCATCTTCTTCCAAAATATGATTTACCTTGACAACTATAAGTATAGGTTGTAAAAATACCAATCCCATGAGCATGAGAATAATGAAAAACAAACGACTCTTGGCACCAAACGGGGCAGTTGTCATATTTTCATACATGGCTTGTGGATTCATATACGTCCCACTCGAAATATATCTATATTGAATGGTATTCCTTCCCAACGAATCATACAATCCACGTTTCTTGGAATCACACAATACCGCATGCGCTTCTTGTATTTTCTGATATTCATGCTTTGCCACTTCTGGATCACCACCACGTTGAGCAATTTTATCAGGATGGTACAATAATGATTTTTTCTTATAGGCCTTGCGAATATCTTCCATGGTGGCATTTGAATTTAAACCCATGACTTGGTAATAATCATAGTTTTGATCATGAGTGGCATCATTCTCACCATGGTCTTGCTGCTCACGAGGTAACAATGCGGAAAAGTATCGTACTGCCAATGAAATTCCTATATTTTTAAGAAATGTCATGATGGATATATTATCTATATATTTCTTTTTTCCCCCCTCAAATCAAAATCTCAACTGTTATTTACTCTAACTCACACAGACAGTCTTGCTAAAGATAATGCTGGTGAAGGGTTGTAATGTTGTAATGTTGATCGAGACAAACAACCAAAGCACACAAGAGTACACAAGCTAGTCTAATCAATAATAGAAAAGAAGAACCCTAAAACTGACCCGACTGTCACGTCGCCGTGTGTATGCGATTGCAAGCAGGTGTGCGAGAAATGAATGGCTTGATTTCATTCCGCCTTGATAGGACAGATCGATTTTTCAGCACGGAGTTCTGTGTATGAACAGGTACTAGTACCCGTGCCAGAGGTACTAGCTAGTATTATTATTATATATTTTTTGTCTCGCGCGCCAAGTTCTTTTTGCTCTCTGTATTTTGATCTTTTGAAAGAGCCTCTAGTCGAAGCAGTCGAAAAAGTCGTCGTACCGCGCGCGTATGGTGATTGCGCATGACATGCATTTTTTGAAAAAATCGGTCTCTCCTCAAAAAAAATTTTCTAAAAATTTTCGTCTCCTCTTTCTTTGTCCAACAAAAATCCAAAGCCTTTTACAGCCACACCCGATCACAGGGGGGGAGGGGAGCCTCAATGACGATAATTAATACAAGCAACAGCACAACGTTTCTACAAAGACCTAGCTAATCCATTCTCACTTCATTTAATCCATTCCTTATCTCTCCATACAATTAAAATCAAACAAGAAGAACATAAAGTCAAGATAATTTACTATACACCAATGACAATAATATGATTCAAGATAAAAATTATCATCCTCATCCTCCGCAACAAAATACAAATGTATCCTTGCAACGCAAACGAGGAGGTAGACAACAACAACAACAACAACAACAACAACAACAACAACAACAACAACGAATAACACAAGGAGACAAGAATTTTACGAATCGAAAAAGATATTGTCAACGTTGGGTTGTTATAGCTTGTATTTCAACAGCTTTTTATGTTATCTTTGCATTCTACTTTATGATATCCCTTGAAGATGAATTAGCAACAGATCACGACAAGCACAAAAAAATGAAACAACAAAAACAAAAACAACAAGATTTCCATCGTCGTGGATTGTTACGTCCATCTGTACCAGTATCATCTCATACATTCAATGACAAAATCGAACTACAAAATACAAAAAAGGTAATAAAGAAAAATGACGACAATAATATTCTTCCCAAGAACAACCATGAAAATCATGATAACAACAATAACAATAACAACAAAAACTCTTACAATAAGAAAAACGAAAACGTTGTAGACAAATCAACTACAACTACAACGAGTTCATCATTATCTTACAAGTTTGATCGTGAAAAGGCTGAATCAGTATTGTTACAACATGGACCCACTAAAATACGAAAAACAATAACTGCCTATATCGAACCACCCATGAAGGATACAATACCTAATACAGGTGATCAGGGTGATACAGATCACACGGATAACGTTGGTACTCCACCTGACTACATTATACCATTACCATTACGCACGACAACACCACAGGACTTACAACAAGTACCATATCCAAAGTTACAAACATGTCATGATGTACCATCTAAAATACCTGTCGATAAAGGATTACAATTTGACTCCAAGACGGGAAATATAATTAATTGGAACATTGATAATGATCCTACACCTCTCGACTATCCTCAACAAGAAGTACCGTATTGTCCTGTAGATGCGGATCCATTCTTACCATGGATACATGATTTTTTCCCATCCCCGGATGGTACCAAAATAAATTTTATAGCCCAAAACAAACGACGATGTAAAACAGGTAAACAGCATATGAAAGATGTCAAACGTTTAGAACCTCAAGTTGCCCTGGTACAACCTGTAAGTGTCAAACGTATTACAGAACAACAAGTACAATCGATTGCACCGGAATTATGGAAACCAGAACAAGCACAAAAAGCAGGAAACGATGGAGGAGGAGGAGGAGGAGGAGAATGGTCAGCACCAAGATATAAGCTGACAACTCTGGAAGATTCAGATTCTGATGGGATGTATACACGATTTATTTGTCGATTTCATGCAACAGACTTTACAACTACAAAAGAAGATGATGACAATCCTCGGTCTGTCATAATTGGTGAAACATTAAGTTCTTATCCATTTAATTATGAATTTGTATCATTTCGCAAGGGTATGCCAACCATGATAACACCTCGAGGGAGAGATGCTAAATTTTTCTGGATGAGTAATCAAAGATTTGAGTGTCCTGTACCCACATTGCAATTACAACGCATGATTGCCAGTGGTGAAACAGTGCTAAGTGATGGGACTGCAACATTACACGTCGATATTATTCCTATCCGCACAAGTACACGTTTTGGAACGAATGAATTACACTTTACTGAAGATTTAGCAGGACCACGAGAGACATGGACACAAGCGGAAAAGAAACATTTCTGGAGAGACAATGATGATGGTCTTGTTGGTTTCAATGCAACACAACGATGGGGACCTCAACATGTATTACCCCTAGTTGAAGCTAGTGGACGATGGACAAACCTGCCGATTTGTGTTCCACCTATACCTGGTCAATCAGGACTGGTAGGATTTCCAAGTAAAATAACGACAGAAGGAAAGGACCCGAAACCGAATAAAGAAGAGGAGGAAGAAGATATCCCTATGCTACTAGATGTTGGTGATTCCTCTTCAACATCATCAGAAAAGAAAAGAAAACCTTTCGAAATTGCAGCATGTCTTTGGTCTTCTGCATCATTCAAGACACGAGGTGTCAAGGACGAAAGAGGAGCAACAACTGACACATTACAACGATTAGAAGAATGGTTAGAGTTTCACTTTATGGTTGGTGTTGATCATGTCTTTGTGTACGATAACAGTGGTGCACACACCAATGAAACATCATTAGCTCCCGTCCTGGACAAGTACTCCCCAAGCAAGGTAACACGCGTTGATTGGCCTAGTGTACCCTGTAACAACAACATACCAGCACATGATAATACTGGAGAGCGATCTAGTCAGTATGCGGCAGAGAATAGTTGTCGAACTCGTTATGCTCCCTATACAGAATGGATTGCCTCTATTGATTCAGATGAATATTTAGTACCCATGGGAAAGCATGAAAGTTTGAAAGATGTTGTTAGAAAGGCAGAAGAAAGGGGAACAAACATACTGTCATTTCGAAGCACACGAGCTAAACTTCGAGAAGATTGTTCTGAGTAAGTTCACTCACGCCTTGCACGTATTGATTGAATTACATTTTGTTGAAGTGACACCCTCTAATTATTCTCTTGTTACAAAACTAATTAACTTGAATATGTAAATTGAAATGTATTCATAGGAAACATGGTCGTGGTCGAATAAAAATCAAAGATTTGACGTTTTTGGAAGCTTATAATTGTGATAGTTCGCCCATCCCCAAGCCATCTTGGGCTGAAAGAGCACGGAAACAGCTTTACCGTTCAGAGCACGTGTTATACCATTTTGTACATTATTCCACAGTGACTCTGAACACAATTATATCCTACAAGGAGACAATAGCTAAAAACCAGCGTTGGTGGTCCATGGCAAGCGAAGGTATTCCATCCCAGGTGACAACAGATGAAGAAAACGAAGCTATGATGTTACATACCAAAACAACCGACTCCGACGACACGGCAGGTTGGAAAAAGAGGTGCAGTTTTGACTTCGACAAAAAGTGGAGAGGCTGCTTAGTAGGTTTCCCCCACCCGAACAATGAGCTTGTTGAGGGAGCTCATCGAGAAGATGGAATGGAATACAATTGCTTTCCAGTAGAAAGGCTTACCAACCATTGGATTCCTGAGTTGAAAAAGATCCTTTCAAAGAAGAAGTAGACCCTAATCTAATCATATCTATAGAACATGCGTCAATTTCGACAACGAGAAGTGATGTTCAGCCTTTGTTTGATCCAACCACAAGAGACAACGAGTTTACAACACTAGTGAATGTCTGATACACAGGCTTTTGATCTCCGTTCGTCCATACTGGAATTCCACAAACTTATGTGACACCTCTGAATTGAAGATACATAGTCAATAACAGCATTGCAACAGATTATTTAACTCATTTTGTAATGTCTATTCTTCTATATTATATGCTACCGTAATATACAAAATCTGAAGCAAAATATTCTTTTGTTTAACCCATGAAGTGCTCAACAATTCCCTTTCCATCGGTCAACTCCTGGGCAATGCATCCAGCAGCGGCAAGCATAGCAAGACGTCCATGTTGAAGCTCCTTGGTAACCATCTCGTTGAACTCAGCATCATCTTCAGGCTTGAGGCCAAGAGGATCAAATCCAATATCACCAGGGTAGTATTCATCACGCAAAAGTCCGGGTTGGTCAAAGGGAACATTCTCAGGTTCGACCCAACCAACTTCGGCACGCTTGGTCTCGGCAGCTCCGATAGCAATGGCAAGAAGAGCCCAGAACTCAGATGGAACTTGGGCAAGGTGGGTGATGGCAGGTCCCTTGATGGAAGCATCCCAAAGGAAGGAGGTTCCCTCAACCTTCTCACCAACAAGGAAACCAACGACAGCAAGCATACCGACACGTCCGTGTTGGATCTCAGCTTCACGGTAACGACGGAGAGTGTTCTCGTCGGCCTTAGCAGCGAAGTCAAGGGGATCGAAGAATCCGGTAGGTGCAATGGCACCGGGAAGGCTTTCGGCTGTGAAGACAGGGGCGGGAGGAGCTGCGGCCTTCTTGGGGGCGAAGGGTCCGAAGGCGGAAGCACCGGCAACGAGGGAGGCAACAATGACAAGCTTCATTTTGATATCTGAGTGTTTGTGGCTTATGAAGTCGGAGAAAAAATAAAATTATGGGAGATTGGATCCACTCCAGAAAGAGATATGCAAGAGTATTGGATGAAGTGTTGTTGCGTTGTCAATTTCGTGTTTAAAAGCTGATGTATGTTTACGAAGATTCATTTCTCTGATGTGGTTTTTGGACCACGAATTGTATCCTACTTTTCATACAGATCACTAACTACGACTAGGATAGTCCAGCAGCCATCAGTCATGACTTACAGGTATGTTTGTATGTACAGACAGTATTGTTTTTCCTAGAGATACTTGAAATTCGCTGGTGAACAACTGATGAAATAATGCGCTCTCTAGAGGTATGACGTGTGATAAATTCAGTCCGATCTATTACTGCTTTTTCTACATTTTACTTGATAGAGAATTTTCTTTCATAGTACTAGTGCGATTTTCCATTGGTGAGATGGGAGGAACATTTTCTCGTGTTGCAATGGACACATAGGTTTGAGTTCTCTTTTTCAATTTCCAAACCTTAGGTATGTACATCTATACAGAGTCGTGCTCAAATGTGAAACAATTCAACACGTCACTTCTACAATCCGTTGCTCGCCAAACAGCTATTGCTGGTACAGAACCTCACGATTAAATGGTACAATATAGGACACACGACCTGGGACCCACCGTTAGTTACGTAATTGCTACGCGAATCTCTGTGAAATAAATAAGAAATGTAGAAGAGGTACGTACAAAACCTACTGTAGCTGATAAAATAAGTGTTAGAAATTCGGTGGTGCAAGAGCCACATCAATCAAACCAGTGAATCACCGCAAACAAACACCAGCTCCATTGCCGCCAAATTCGTTGCTTCTCAATTGAAAACAATTATGGAATCCTGCATATCTGTCATAATTTATTTTCTCCGACTTCATAAGCCACAAACACTCAGATATCAAAATGAAGCTTGCCATTGTTGCCTCCCTCGTTGCCGGTGCTTCCGCCTTCGGACCCTTCGCCCCCAAGAAGGCCGCAGCTCCTCCCGCCCCTGTCTTCACAGCCGAAAGCCTTCCCGGTGCCATTGCACCTACCGGATTCTTCGATCCCCTTGACTTCGCTGCTAAGGCCGACGAGAACACTCTCCGTCGTTACCGTGAAGCTGAGATCCAACACGGACGTGTCGGTATGCTTGCTGTCGTTGGTTTCCTTGTTGGTGAGAAGGTTGAGGGAACCTCCTTCCTTTGGGATGCTTCCATCAAGGGACCTGCCATCACCCACCTTGCCCAAGTTCCATCTGAGTTCTGGGCTCTTCTTGCCATTGCTATCGGAGCTGCCGAGACCAAGCGTGCCGAAGTTGGTTGGGTCGAACCTGAGAATGTTCCCTTTGACCAACCCGGACTTTTGCGTGATGAATACTACCCTGGTGATATTGGATTTGATCCTCTTGGCCTCAAGCCTGAAGATGATGCTGAGTTCAACGAGATGGTTACCAAGGAGCTTCAACATGGACGTCTTGCTATGCTTGCCGCTGCTGGATGCATTGCCCAGGAGTTGACCGATGGAAAGGGAATTGTTGAGCACTTCATGGGTTAAACGAAATCTATCTTTCTAATTTGTACATTTTTACCTTAATCTTTTTAAAACACCCATTACTGATTCATTTGAACATTATGCCGTACTACTGTATTATTATATTCCGTTATCAATTTAATGCATTTTCGTAGTATGACCTTAAGATTTCATCCAAGCTTTGCGACTCGGTAACAAGAAAGAACCGGATGTTGAGTTTTCATTCGCGGCTTATGATTTTCCTCTCTTAGTTCGCCCCTCCTCCGGAAAGAGGGTTGGAAACGAATGCTATCGAATACATTTATGTACGCCATCCGATTCGATGTTTAGTCAATCAGTAGATATGTCGTAACTTAATTTTTAAGAGTATTTTCGGATCATTTCATATTGTATTTTGTTATGAAATCGTGCAGAGACTAGACTAGAAACAACACACCACTGGACCACTTGACTTGATGCAACCGTTCATGATCTCTAGTTTTAAAGTCGCTAGACCAAGGTCCTACAGGCACTTTCTTGTAGCTTAGATTCTACCTAGAATGTATGGTGCAGAAGTAGCTCCCGCAAGTGCCAAGTCTAGTGCACCAGGTAGATTCTATTTCTACTAGCCGCTTGCTATTCATAGACTACTAGTATTGATTGTCAACTTCTTTTTTAGGAGGAAGTCCATGTTTTTTTTCGTTGTACGACTGAAGAAAAACAGAACTCCTACTTATCCCGGTCATTTACCGTCTGCGTTAGCTGTTTTCCCGGT
>WKLE02000300.1:0-13068 GCA_014885115.2 Asterionellopsis glacialis
CTTGAAATAAGAAACATTTCTTAAGTAATGGCAACATGGTGACATCATATTTGAAAAACCTTATAATTAAAATAAACACTGCTATTTTTTTCTACTATATAGGTTTGTCCTCCTATCTTTTACATAATTGTACCAGTACCAGGTATGTCTGATTATTGTGAGATACAATTTTTTTTCTGGTCTTGTGTGCACACAATTGACAACAAGAAAAAAACGGCATTTACACACTACACTCAACCAACATGAATCCAACAAGCCTCCTAATGCATCAAACGTAGCCATGCCAGAACCTCTGGGAATGTGTGGGGCTTGAAATATGGTTAATTGTTGTTTTGTCATCAAAGCTGTTCAATGTGGAGATAATCTGGCAAGTTCTGTGGTCACCAGAAACTAACATGCTGGATCTTGGAGTGTGAGCATCAATTCAATCCAAAGATGAAAAGGAGCACCATATAAAACATTGTCACAGCAGCATGATGCACTCACAAGAAGTGTGATGACAGCATGGACTTGATGAAGGTGCTTTTGCTCAAGTGTTCAATAGACTGAGGGTTTTGCTTTCCTGCATTGTTAATGATGGAGGTGGAAAAATGAAAAAGTGGAGCAAAAACGTGGAAAATTATTTGGTGATGCAATGATAATTGACCTAACAGAATGGAGAGCTTGAAATTATTTGGCCCCACAACTTTGTTGAAAATTTTGTGAGTGGTCCATTTGATTGTGCTGACCAAATTAATCCTAATACTTGTGTAGGGGCTGGTGGAATAGAGCTCAGTACTGATGGTTGGTTAGATGCCACCATTACAGTTCAAGGAAACAGAGGATATAATATTAACTGCAAGTGCACAAACAGATCTTCAGATACAGACAGTAGTTAGAACAGCATATGGGTGGGGACCAGTTCCAATGCTCAGTGTTTATATAAAAGGGATAGATCTACCAGTATTGCCATGGAAGCGAGAGCTAACTGTCACCGAATTGGTAGCTTTAGAATAAAGCTTTTTTGAGGGCGGGGTGGAAACGTTAGTTGCTATTCATACAATATCGTACTATCCCAAAAAAATAGTTTTGTTTTGGGTCTAAGAATAGGTAAACAGATAATGATTATGATAAGCGCAATAATTGTAGAACAAATTAACTCAACTTGATCCTTTATGTATTTCAATATAAATAATATTATTATTTACAATTTCTTTTCTTCTACGCGTGCTACGTTTGGTTCGTGCGTGCATGTCGTGTGGGCGGGCAGTTCACGCCGGTGGTGGTGGTGGATGGCACTGACGAACGAAGGAAAGGCGGCGGAGGGGAAGAACAAATCAAAAGAGGCACGACGCCAAGAATAAACCACAAGACAACAACCCAACTTTTTTTTCTTTCTCCACTCCACCATGGCGTCTTCGCCATTGATGATTCGGGCGGGGTTGGGAAGGAGTTGTTGTCGTCGTCTTGTACGTACGTCAAGTCAACAACGAGCTATAATAATTGGAAGAAATGCTATAATTGCTTCTACAAATAATCATGGTTTAATTTCAGAAGGGACGAATAATAATGATAATAATTTTAGAGGTCCTCCTCCCTTTGGCACATATCAAGGTTACTACTCTTACAATGCAAATACAATGATGACGACAACACGAATGTTTTCAGAGGTTGCAGATTCGTCAACTAACAAAGCGAACAAAACTATTGCGGACGATCATCCTGATTTTCATCCTCAACAAGTTATCCATGATATATGTGAAGCATCGAAATGGAAAGATGGGAATGAATGGGATCCATATGCTGTACGACGTGCTATGGAAGCGTATGAAGAACATTTAAATTTTATATGGCACCGATTACAACACCAA
This sequence comes from Asterionellopsis glacialis, assembly GCA_014885115.2. Lineage (NCBI taxonomy): Eukaryota > Bacillariophyta > Plagiogrammaphyceae > Rhaphoneidales > Asterionellopsidaceae > Asterionellopsis > Asterionellopsis glacialis. Next base: position 1,851 of record WKLE02000300.1, read on the forward strand.
CAACAGAATCAACAACCGAAAGATTTAGAAGATTTTTTATCACACAACCAAGCTGTACAGGCACGTCAACTATTGAGTTCCAACATTACCGAACGTGCCATCAAGGCATCTGTTAAAATGAGTTTAAATACCTATGCCCTCAGTCGCAAAGTGCGTGAGTTAGAGCGTCTCATTGGTTCTATAGGGATGACACCTTTGACAGATGCATTATCCTTACGTCTCATTGAAGCCAATGGTAAGGCGGGAAATGTAGGACGTGCCTTATCATTGTTGCAATTACGCAAGGCAAGAGGATATCCACCTCAGCCAGATGAATTTGTATTTTGTGTAAGAGCAATTGATAGTGCAGGATTGTATTTACGTAAAAATCGGAATGTATTTGTAGGTGATACCTTTCAACCAGCTATTGATAATCCAACGCGGTGGTTAGATGCTATATTACTCAATATGCATCAACGATCTGCACCATTAAGTACCAAACTTGCAAATCAAATGTTACACACCTATGCAACCACAGGACGTAGTGGGCGTGCTGTTCATTTCTTTTATAATGTTGTCCGTACACCTGTGGGTGATGATGATAATGATAATGGAGTAGATGAGTCCATCTCATTGGATGGTGATGCTGAGAATAACCATAACTACGAAGAGGATGATAATAACAATGATAATCAAGATATTCCTAAAAATATGGCTAAATTTCGGCAACGTCGCGTACGAGTCAAAATGAAAATGAGACCACCACCTCCTGTATATAAAATACCTTCGGAAGCGAAAAGACTTCGAGCTGCTCGAAGGGGGGGTGATGGTGGTACTAATAGTACTACTGATTCTTCTTCTTCAACCGCCACCTCCAAACAAGGGTTAGTAGGTAATCAGCATGTCTCTAATTTGGATCGTGAATCGGATAAGGATTGGTCCTTATCCCTGACAGCTGCCTTTGCCTTTGCGGAAAGTTTGTCTCAGGGTGCATGTGGACACCCGCCGGTTCAACTCGATGTTGTAAGTTGGAATATACTTATCAAGGCATGTTGTTACCGTGGTAGTCTTTGGAGAGCCTTTTCTATCCTTCGTGATACAATGCCACGATATGGGATTGAACCAGATACGCATACCTACAATACCCTTTTGTCAGGTTTGGCACGTGTGGGTGATAAAACAACCATGATGGAATTCTTTGTAGAAATGACCAACAAAGGTATTCCCCTAGACCCCTACACTATCCAATCCATAGTCGACGGGATGTGCAACGTAGGTGATATTGCAGGTGCAGTGACATTTGTACAAGATTCCTTCAATCAACATCGTGTTGTACCACCGTACACCACACATTTGAAACTTTTAGAATTTGCATTGGCCAATGAATTAATCCATGAAGCGAATCGACATGTATACTTCTTACGACAAATGAGGAACTGGGAACCCAGTCCATATGATACACCTGAATTTTGTAAAACTATGGACCTCACACAAAAGAATCCTAAATTGTCAGAAAAAGCCTTGGTCAAATTATTTGCCTTTTTTGGTGAACGACTGAAACAAGAAGATTGAATTTTATATTTCTAAATTGATGATGTGGTTTGTTTTTGAATAATATGAACTATTGTATAAGATTATTTTTTTAGATCATATAGGATCACGAAAAAAAAGTCTAGACAGCATTAATCAAGAAACATAATACATAAAATTCATTCATCAGTACTCTACTCTGGTTCTCGATTATTGTCTTTCTAGTGCAAAATAATTCTTATTTCCTCCTCAAATTCAAAACTTAATTGTTTCAATCAGAGGTCTATTGACTTGTGGCTCAAGCTCAATAGAGACTAGCTTTATTCTCATTTGAATTATTTCTGATTTCTGGTATGCATTGGATGGGGTGGAATTGGAAGGAGAATGTACTGGACAAAGCTATGAAAATAATCCAACAAGAAAACGCGAGCGATGTGGTTTGTGGATTTATTTTAGTAGAGGTCTCTCTCCCTTTTACATTCAATCTTTCGTGCACAATGTACTGTGCATATGACTTCATCCTTCTTACTTTGTGTTGGATGCAGTCGCATCACTGTTAGTGGATCCTGATAGACTACTGTGTGATTCAGATGCTTTTATGTACAAGAATTTTGAGTTGACGTCAGCATTATGGTATGTTCTCATTTTCACTCTATCATTCTAGGCTGCATCAAGTGGGAGAAGAGTTGACGGGTCCGATGGATTTAGTACCAATTTTCTAACAGCATAGTTCAACAGCCACGTAGCCGATATCTTATTAAATAAATCGCATATTATATGGACACCGTCCTCTTTTACACAATCTGGATTATTGTGAAATGCTTTACTCAAACTCTCGATATCACGAAGCCAGACATGAGAATTGTTGCCAGTATTCCATTTTTTAGATGTAAAATGTGTTCTTCTCGCACGGTTCATGTTGGCAATATCAGCATTTAACTCACTCGTAGTCCTATTTGTCTTCTCTGGATGAGTAACATTAAATACTGCTGATGCTGTATCAAAAATAAACTTAGTACCACGGCTGGCAGAGATTTCTTTTGTGATATTTGCCAGTGCATCAAAAAACTCTGGAGTACAAAATTCATTCCAGTCTTTCCGAAAGGCACAATGTAGCCCCTGGTTCATTACCACTGCAATAGGTACGAGAGCACTATCAGTATGCCTTTTCAGGTGTCCAAATCCAAGATCGTTGGCGTATTTTGACCATTGCCATGAAATACATATCACACCATCCGGTGCTTCCGTACTTTTGTCGAACTGCGCTACCTGATTTTCTATTTGTTTGTGTATGTTGCCACCTCTAAAGCTAAACTTTTGCAACCTCAAAGTGCAAGTAGCATTTACATTTGAAGGACAACAAAAGATATGATGATTGTGATACGTTTGTCTCATTGTGCCATAAATCGTATCATCTTGAAAGGGTCGTTTCCCTCTTACAAAAGTTTCCAGTTGTGTATACTGATCGCGAGCAAAGGAGTCGCCAATTAAATCTACCAACCACATAATTTTTGATTCGTTCTTGGATTGTTCACGAAGATGATTCCACATATTTTCCATGATTTCTTCGCCTTCCAGTAACATTGAATTGTCTTGAGAATGTAGATTGAGAGGGAACTCACTTCCATTTGTAGTGGCCCTTGAGGATGAGAAGGCCAGTTTTGTCAAGTCATTAATTGATATGCTTTTTTGTCCCCCCGTACCCGTCTTGCTTTGAAGGCCGCTAATTGTTTCAGTTGTTGTGGCTGATTCTGACAAGGCATCTAAACTAAGCACTGGTACGTCAGTCGTTTTCGCGGATTGCACCTGGGTATCCCTTGATTTCGTTTGAAGTCGAGGTAATTCAATGAATGTTCCCAAGGATGTTCCCAAGAATGTTTCCAAGAAAACAATAATAAATATGGTAGCAAGGATAGTCCGAACACTTGTCTTCGACTGGCCCATCGTCTATTACAATTCTCGAATGCAGACCTACCAATTTCATGGCGGGGTTCAAAAAACACAAGAAAATACGACCTGGTCGTAGACTACATCATTATTAGACTGTCTAGAAAGGACCAAAACAGTTGGTCCTATGTACCATGGAGATAACGAATCCTACCGTAGAGAGACACCCTTCAGATCTCAAATCCAAAATTTCAAAAATCCAAACTGACACCCGTCTGTCCATCCAACAGACATTTTGATCTTGGAGTTAGGGTTAGAGTTTATGAATCTCAAATCAAACCCATGTCAGCCATCACAGAACGAAGCACATCTCGGTGCACGCTTCTTTGTTGCTTGCCCGACGATGGGATTTTTCGTATCAGTATTTCGCGGTAGCATTGCTGTGACCTCTCATTTTTCGGTCTTTAGGGGATAATCATTCTGCATAGTGAAAGAAAATAATGAAATCGACACAAACATCAGATGGTGAACTTAAAATGGAAATGTCGATTCCGTTGCTAGATATTAGAACTTGGCATGAATCTCCAGAGGTTTTTGCATCAGATCTTCGGAAAGCATGTCATTCCATTGGATTCTTTTTACTCAAGCATGATATTTCCTTATCGATAATGGAAAGACAACTTCAAGAAACCAGACGTTTCTTTCAGCTTCCTCGGGATCAAAAACTCACAATTTCGTATGAAAACAGTCCCTCCTTTCGGGGGTATATGGACCTTGGACTTGAAAATACAAATGGTAAAACAGATTGGAGAGAGCAGCTTGAATTGTCTTCAGAAGCCAATTGGATTTCTCTGCCGGGAAAGCAGAGCTACCAAGAGGGGGGTGATCATAAAGAACAACAAACCGACCACCTTCCCTTACATGAAAGACTTCGAGGGACTAATCAATGGCCAGATGACATTCAGCCAACCTTAAAAGAATCCACAATTACATATGTAGATGAAATTCTTTTGCTAGGAAAAGAATTACGTCGCGCTGTTTCTGTTTCACTTGGTTTGGACAAAAATGAACTCGAACCAATGTTTACGGTAGGGACTGGACAACCCCATTGGGCACTGAAACTTTCGGCTTACCCGCCTGTACATCAACACAAGGATAAAGAAAGGAGCAAGGGTGAACAGTCCTTCGGAGTGGGTCCCCATACGGACACAAACTTTATGACATTTGTGCTACAGGACGATGTCGGTGGACTGCAAGTCTTTTCAAGAGGCCGGTGGATTGATGTCCCAGTTGGAGGACGCGATGATCACAATGGCGGCGAGAGCGGGAACTCCATTTTGGTATGCAATCTTGGAGAACAAGCTGAGATTCTGTCCAATGGATACTTTTGCGCGACGCCGCATCGTGTACTTACCAACCGATCAAACAAAACTAGAATTTCTGTACCACTATTTTACAACCCACCACTTGAGGCTGTAGTGAAACCACTTCAAATTCCAAGGGTGCTTCCTTGGGAACGAAATGGTAGCAACGATGAAATCCGTCACCAATCTTGGCGACTGTCAAGGAACAAAATGCTGAATACAGTTGGTGATAATACATTTAAGAGCCTGGCTCGTTCTCATCCTAATAATTTTGCACGCTACCATGGAGATCTCGTTGTTCTTGGTGATGGAACTATCGTAAAGAAAGAACAAGATTGAACTCAATAAATATCATAGGAACTTTTTTGGCAACAAAACACTATCTTTCGGGATCTGTATCAAAATAAATTATTTCTTAAAAAGCTGTGTAGACTAATCATCACCGTGTGCGACAAAAATGAACAGATTGCAGTCATCAATCTATTTTAAATTCAGCGATTTTCAACTCAAGTTTGGCAGAGTTTTTCTGTTTCCTACCACCTTTGGTTTCCCCTGTAAACTAGGACTTACCGAAAGATCCTCTAGGACTAGAGGTCCTAAAGGATCTAGTCCTAGTTGCGAGAGGAGAAAAACAGTGATCTCAGATCTCCTCTCCCACTCTCCGCTGTGTCTGTAAGGCCTTTGTAAGGGCATCGGGAAATAGTCCCCCATGGTAAAGGATAGTGCTAATAGAGGACCTACTGGGAAATATTCCGCGCGAAAGGTGAGCCATCTCGCTGACGCACATCCGCTCTAGAGCTACTGGTGTCCCTCGTATCCTATGGAGGAAAATCTTCACATTCGTTTCCCATACGATGCAACCGTCTTGTCAGCCGTCAGAAGATTTCCCAATATTGCTTCGCTGTGAGAACGCCCGCCTTGTGTTCCACTCATCAGCCCACATCGGTTCCGCACTGCACAGGACATCAAGAACCATCACGTATCACGCCGACACAACAGCTGTCACCATTCAAAAACCTCACTTTGACTTTACTACCTTTTGACACCAACGCTAGCAGCTCAAATCTCCAATCGTCTGAAATAGGAGCAAGATGTGGCAAATGAGTCGTAGATACCACTGCTTAGCAGTAGCACTTCTTATTTTCGGTTCTGCAGATGCGTTTGTTCCGTCTGTGAACACTGCTATTTCTCGTACTGTCGTGGATTCATTGACGGAATTGAACATGAAGAAGGGGAGAAAGGCACCAAAAAAGAAGAAAACAGGAGGATTCGGAGGTTTTGGTGGTTTCGGCATGCCAGTATTTGAATATGCTGGTGACATTCGACCCGGAAGTCAAACCCCACAACGGATTGTAACTGAACCAGGTATTGTCCTGCCCGATTATGCCAAGGACGGCAGGCCAAAAGCAAAAGAACTTCCTTGGGGAAAAGTTGAAGTGAAGACAGCTGAAGAGATCGAAAAAATGCGTGCTGCCGGACGTGCTGCTCGTGAGGTTTTAGATATTGCTGGTCGAGCCGTCCAAGTGGGAGTCACAACAGATGAGATTGATGCTCTAGTTCACGAAGAAACATTGAAGGTAAGTTGATGATGATTACTTTCTAAATTTTGATTACTTTTTCGATTTTCAATTTATGAATATATGGTAATAGGCAAACCCTGGATTCTCACGTCGTTCAACATGAACTTCACACACTATTTTCAACTCTTTAGCGTGGTGGATATCCATCTCCACTTAATTACCGTGGATTTCCTAAATCTTGTTGCACATCTGTCAACGAAGTTATTTGTCATGGTATTCCCGACGACCGTCGATTAAAAGAGGGCGATATTATTAACGTGGACATCACGTGTTTTCTTGACGGGTACCATGGCGATTGCTCAGAGATGTTTGTGGCCGGAGAATGTGACGATGATGCTAAGGACTTGTTACAAACTACATACGATTGCTGGGTTAAGTCAATGAATATTGTTAAACCAGGTGTTGACTACAAGGAGATTGGTGGTATTATTGAAGACCATATTGTTCCACGAGGATTTTCCACTGTCCGCAGATTTTGTGGTCACGGTATTGGATCGGTTTTCCACACAAACCCAAACATTTATCACTACAAGATTACTGAAAATCTCGGAAAGATGGCACCAGGTCATATTTTTACGATCGAACCCATGATTTGTGAAGGATCCGCTGAACCCCTAATGTGGCCAGATGATTGGACCGCAACTACTATCGATGGCGAACGATCAGCTCAATTCGAACATACTCTATTAGTTACATCTGACGGTGTGGAAGCCCTCACCGGTAAGATTGAAACGTCGCCATTGCAATTTTGGGAAAAGGAGTCGGAAGTTCATAAAGGATACTGGCTTGGTACAAGTGCTAATGCAGTTGCAAGGGCTACCGAGATGACAGAAAAGGCATTATCTTGATGCACATCTAGAGCGTTTCGTAATGCATTCTCTGCAGTAACCTGTTGAACTTTATTACCGTGCACAAAATCAATACGATGCTCACTGTCCAACAGGGCCGCCAGAGTTTTTCAAAATATAAACTTATTAAATTCAAATAGCAAATATACATACTAAACATCGTTCAGCCAGTTATCAATAAGGGAACGAGCAAGAACTCCTTTGGGGGGAATAAGTAACTTCAGTGATGGATCTTTTTTGAGTGCCTGTTCAGCTACCTCATGCTGCATGACAGGACCTGGCACCTCCGCTGCTGCAGCGACAACGTCTTTATCGAACCAACTTGCTTCTACAATTTCATTTGGGTCGATATTAAGAGGCAATTCATCGTTCGCACGTGCACGGAACCCAATCATGGAAGATCGAGGAAAAGGCCAAGGTTGTGAAGAAAGATACGTCACTGAAGATAGATCAACACGAGCTCCAGTCTCTTCCCATGCTTCTCGTAGGACAGCTTTTTCAAATGTTTCACCTGCCTCCACAAAGCCAGCAAGACACGTATGCATTTTCTGCGGATGCCTAGCAGAGCGCGCTAGTAAAGCCTTCTTTCCATCGCGATTCGTAATGAGCACGATAATACTTGGGTCTTGTCGTGGCCAGCTCTTTGCTCCACAACCTGGATTTATACATTCGAGGCATGTACCTCCTTCTATGGGAACTTGAGGAGAGCCACAATTGGAACAAAAACTATGAGATTTTTGCCACGTGGACATGGCAGTGGCATACAAGGCAAGTTCATTGTGGTGCTCGGTAAGTAGTGGTGCATTTGTTCGAGTGTTTGAAAAGTAGGTTTCCGCCGGTGGACTAAACGAATCATCAACATCTATGGCAAAAACAGGTACTTTCTCGGGCGTCAAGCCCAGAAAGATTTTACTGTCGGTGCTAGATGGGATAGCATTGAGAAGTGCCAACTCAGTAGTAGAAGAAAAAAGAATATCAAAGCCTCGAAGGACAACGTGCAAAGCATCCGGTCTTTGTTCAAGCTCTTTTATGGCACTTTCATCAGATCGCAAAGCAGTTGCCCTGTCTAACCATACAGCAGGTTCTGTTGGCGTGTCTACAGTAGAACTCTTGTCAATATGTGGGACGCCTATAGTATTTGACACTAGATCGGCGGCTGCATTGGCAAATAGTCGCATATTTGCTTCTCTATCAGCGTGTGTTGAATGCACAACTTTTTGTGCAAGCAATTTTACTTCTCCAGATTCTTTATCTCGACCTGCAACTGCAATAGCAGCAAACCCCTTATCAAGACCCTCGGGACGAAAAGTAGGTCCCGATGCACCACCTTCAGCTACTGCATAATCAACCTCCATCTGCTCACAGAAAGCGATAGCAGTCTCAGCGGTCCATTTGAGCTTGGATCGTATGTAAGCATCTCCAGCGGTTTCTCCAGGTTTAGCCTGAGATGGTTCTATTAATTTAGTATGCAACTCTGAATCGTTAAGAAGTAGTTTTTTGGCACGCCTGGTGTTGTACGCTACTGATCCACCATAATATACTGCCGATGATCCCGGTATACTCATCAGCGACGAAGAAATCAATCCTCCACAACATGATTCAACGACTGTGCAAGTTTTTCCAAGATCTTTCAGCCCAGCCACTAGTCTTCTGAATTGGGGAGAGTGCATAACTGAAGACCTTATCATCTTGACGTGGTGTTTGCAAGTTCTTGCCCGTTTAATAACTTCCTTTTAAAAATGAAAGATCGTCTTGTAGGGAAAAAGTGTGACGAAATGAGGCAAGGAAGGAGCCTGGTTATAAGATGGATACTCTAGAGAATGACTGATAGGTGCATTAACGTGCATATGGCAAACTTGACAGTTGCTGCTCGTCTACTCTCAAGAAGTTGTCTGTTGTTCTGTTCGATGTCGGACTGAGTTAGATGGATGATGTTCTGTCAAAACATCTTCTTGATCTAGTGCGTCCGTGACGACGCAACCACGGACCAGGACTGACTTGACTAGTCCTAGAGAGGTTGGTCCCACGCATAGTACTCATGAACTCGTAAATACTTGTAAATACTTGATTCTACTAGGTTTAAAAATATACCAGGTACTCTAGTACCTTTTTACGTACAATTCCGTCTCCACCCAACCCGGGGTAAGATATATCATCTGATGCCGACCTCGAAATAGACTACGAGTACTCAATCGATTGTGGATCTTTTTAGTCAGTCATATCGTTGTAGGCGACGGAGTGCGGTCGTTCAAATCATCACTCTTCTCACCTTGCTCGTCCGTGAAAACAAACAAGTCTGAAACTGCAGTCCACTTCTGATCGGAGAGCAGAGCGTACTATAGGTGCGATTACTTTTTGCGGAGCAGTCGAAAGAGTAAAGAAAGAATGAGTGATACCGAACTATTTTTCGTTGGTACATATACTAAAAAAGAAGGTCATGTCCCCAAGGGGTGTGGTGAAGGGATTGTAGCATACATGCTTGACAAGAAAACTGGTAGTCTCGTCAAGAAATCCGTGTTATCTTCAATAATCAATCCTACATACGTTCATTACGACGCCAAAACACAAAAACTATATACTGTAGAAGAAATCACACATGAAAATCCAGAATCAGCTTTTTTAATTGTATATGATGTCAATGAAAGTGATGGAAAACTAACAGAAGTTTCCAGAGCGAATACACGTCTTGTAGCTGGTGCTCACGTGAATGTGTACGCAAAGAATGTCCTGATCGCGGCTTATGGGTCTGGTAATATCGTAGCGTATAGCACAAATGATGGTCACCTTGGAACAAAAGGGATGTACCAGTATACTGGAAATGGCCCAAACAAGCAACGTCAAGAGGCACCGCATGCACATCAAGCCATAGTTTCTCCTAATGGTAAATTTATGTATGTATGTGATCTGGGTACCGATACGATTTGGGTCCATTCTACTAGTGACCTCCCAGAAATTAACCAACCAGTACATGTCATATCAACTCCACCTGGCTCTGGACCTCGTCATATGGTTTTTCACCCATCTCTCCCTTTTGCATATTCGATTATGGAGTTAACAGGCATTATTCTAACTTTCGCGTATAACTCAGAGAGCGGTTTATTGAATGTTGTCAACGAAGTAAATTCCCTTCCTGCAGAATACGATGGCCTTCCATGTAAGTCATAGGTGCCACTAACTTCATATTGCAAATCCCCTAAAAAGTGCAAACTTTTATGGATTTTGCTTGTATCTCATACCTCCTTCTTATCTTTAATCGCTATTATGCAGCATCTTCTGGCATCCGCATACATCCTAGTGGGGATGCACTTTACATTTCAAATCGTACACATGATAGTATTGGTATTTTCCCACTTGCAGAAGGGAAGATTGATGCAAAGAATGCGTCTTGGATTGCTTGTGGTGGAGAATGTCCAAGAGATTTTGCCATCGACAGTGATGGAAAATTTTTAATTTGCGGCAACCAAGATGAAAGCACTCTTACAGTATTCAAGATTGGTGCAGCAGATCAAATTGATGCAAACTACGGAACCTTTCCTTGCAATACCCCTTCCTGCGTTGCCTTCGCTACCAGCAATCCCTAATGAAGGACACAAATTATTTCATTTTACGTCCAATAAATATTTCACGTTGGGTATTTTGTGGATTTCACTGGAATTCTGTAGATGTTAGCCCTGACAGAATGCATCTAAAGAGAAGAAGAACCGTGTATGTTCGAATGCTTAATATTATTATTAATTGAGTAGTGATACCGGTAGTCTGTATCTAGAATTTTGAATTTCTTTTCAAGTACAGTGCACCTCGTATCGTTGTCAAGAACAATTTTAGATGAGGATCCTCACCTACCATAATGTTCTCTGTTGTGATACACATGTAATCTGACACGTTTGTGCGTGATTTATGGAAATGACGACATTGAAGTTAGATGTCTTCGTGGGCCCCGATCAGCCTGGGTAGTGTGCTGCAACTGTAACGTACCTGTATTTCCAATTTGCAGCAAGTACAGGTATTTGGTAAGTATGGTGTAATATTT
>WKLE02000301.1:0-29009 GCA_014885115.2 Asterionellopsis glacialis
TACTATGATTAAGGGTAAATGTTGACTCAAAGTGACACTTTTTGGGGGTCCATAAAACCAATATGAATTGTGGTACTTAAATCTCTCAGTTTCATGTCAAGACTGAACAGATATCCTTTTCTGATGGAGCGTAGGGCAAACTACAAAGCTGGTCTGAATGATATTATCATCTTAGTTTCCCAATTCCACTAGTAAGTTGAAATTCAAATTCGCATTTTCTCTAAGTTTACATTTGAACTTCTCTATCTAATATGCAATTCCAAATTCTATCTTCCTCCATTTAACATCAAACAATTTTTTTGGTAACATTATTTCCTACAACTATATATTATTTCTACTAATCAAAATCATCAGCACCTTCAACCACTATGTGTCTTGTCCCACCTTCTTCCATTTTTTTAAAAGCTTCTTCAAAACTCTTACTTGTCCCTTCGTGTCTCCTCTCCTCTTGTACTCTCTTAGATAAATCTCAAAATCTCAGCAATCCCTCTTTACTCCATCCATTTTATTTCCTTGATCCCCCCCCCCTTAATAGTTTATATGTGTACTTGGGTTTTTCTGTAACATCCTCTATGTCCATTCCACAACACTCATCCATCCACCTTTCCCAACTATTTTCCAGCATGATCAATGCTAACCCCTCATCTGTTGGTCTTACGCAATTTGTCAAATAGCTTGTTCTACAGTTTAATATCCAATTAGCTTTTCCTATCACTGCAGGTAGTATATACTCACAAAATGTTGTTTATGCACCATCCCTATCCCATTACCCCCCTTCCACAATGTCTCCCATAGAAGGAAACGGGACAGCATCTTTGGATTTGTAATGCTCATACATTACTAGTTATTTAATTAATTTGCTAATATGAAAGCAAAGTTAGTTTATGTCATATTCCTCATTTGTTATTTGACCTCACACTTACCCTTGAAACTATGTTTTACTGCCCTGTTAATGTTGTTTCTCTTGATATTCAGAGCTCTCCTGCATGTTTTCAAACCATAACTATGCCAAAAACTGTGCCTATCTTTTTCTTTAATGTCAATCCATCCATAACAAACTTTGCTGCCTTCCCATGGACACTATCTTTGTGTTCGTTCATAAAAAGTTCCTCCCTGGCAAATCACTCAACTCTTGATTTGATCATAGTCATGTTAGCCACTCCTCCTTAGTCCACTATGGATTGCCAATATGCTTCCTGCAAGGCATTACCTCCTCTTACTGAAACAGCAGATGACAAAGAAGAGTTTCCACTACTCATTGAGAACACCTCTATTATTCCAGGTGGTGAAAAATCCTCTGATGTTTCCTCCACATGTTCTACAACTTCATTCTGTGTTTGCACAACCTGCAACTCCTCCACTATCTGATGTCTCTGTGTTTGCCTCTCCCTACCCTCTGTTTGGTCTAGGAGGCATTGTTTAAACGTCCTCTACACAATCCATTGCTTCTTGTGTTCTGTCTCATCATGATTTTATCTTTTTCTTCATGTACTCTCCATTTCCTTGACTACCATTTATAATACATCTATCTACGTCCTATGGCTTCACTTTTGGTGCATCTCTCTCACCTCTCTACTCTGGCATCCTTTCTTTTAAATCCTGCATTTCAAACATACTCATAATTATTCAAATATTTTATTCCCGTACATTCTTTTCCTCACCATAAGTAAATATCGCATGTCAGTGTTCACTTACACATGTTGGTTTTCACTCCTAGTAATGTCAGGATTTCAATGATAATTTTTTCTGCCAACTATGGATCAAATATCTTCCTTTTTGTTCCTTGATTTATTATCCTCACTTAGTTTATGTCTTTTTTGTTTTTGGAAATATTTATTTACATCAACTTTTTATCAATTAACAATGGCCAGTTCAACAAGTCTTTCCTTCTTCTGTCCCTATTGTCCTGGTCTTGAATTTACTCAAAATCATTATCTCTTTTATTCAAAAATCAGCTGAGTCTGCCACCACAAATTCTGGACTAATTTCAACTAGTGTTAGTTGTTTGGAGTTGCTGCCTCCTACCAATGCAGTATGTTGTCAGAATATCACTGTCTCTAACAACCTTGAAACTGAATCGTTAGATGATGATTTTGAATATTTCCTTAGTGATGTTGCATTATTCTCCCCCCATAAGTCATCTTCATCTTACAAAACCTTTGATAGCTCAATTCATACAGTACCTACATCTGATTCTAGGTATAATATACCCGCAACCAAAGAAGAAAGGGCTTATCTCCAATTGATTGACTTGCTCGACAACATGTTAGGTGTCAACAATCTTTATGCCTTTGATGTTGTGCTAGCATGGGTCAAGGATTCTTTTGACACACATGTTGATTTTAGGAAAAAAAACCATCTAGGAAGACCCTTCTTCAACGTTTCTCTGATTTTTTGAGAAAAATGCAAGCCCTTCAATACAATTGTTAGTCTCAAAAGAGACGACAAGGGGGAACATCTTTTTCCCACAAACATGGATGCTCTTGATAAAGTTCCTCATTTTGATTTTGTAGATCAGATTAGCAATCTAAATAATGATTGCTTGTTATTTTCAGATGTTGGGAAGCTTGTGGTTAATAAAGATGATCCATTTGGTATTTTCAAACCTTCAGAAGATACCTGCAATGAGGCCCTGTCTGCTTCATGGTACAAGGAAACTGTTCAGAAATTACAAAATGATCCAACAAGAGATCTTGTGAATCCACTAATTCTTTTCATAGACAAATCACCTGCCACTATCTTAGGAAGACACAATCTTGAACCTGTCATGTTTACATCTTTACTGTTAAATCAAGCAACACATGCTTTTCCAGAATCTTGGAGACCCCTAGGTTATATTCCTGATTTGGGTTATATGTCAAAAGCTAGGAATAGAACCTGTTACACAAGATCCAGGAGGGGTCAATCAATCCAAAATTACCATAAAATGTTGAAGACTATACTTTGCTCATTGACCTTAGTTAAGAAAGATGGCTTATTGATGAATGTCAGAATTGGTGATAAAATATCCCTTAGGTGTGTCTTTTTCCCAATTGCCTACATAATTGGTGATGGTAAAAGCAGTGATGCCCTTGCAGGTAGGTATGGTGGTTACACAAATATTGCCCACATAAGTCATAGTTGTCTGTGTTCTTTCCAGCAAGTAGAAAACCAGGAAATTGAGAAATTATGTGATGTTGTTCTCTCAACGGCTAACTCATCAGGTGAGCCTTTTACCAATGATACTGTTAGGGGGTCTTTAAACCGTCTGGAGAGTATGGCCCAACATGTAGTTGACAACACCTTCACAACTGTTGATTTTGGTTCTTCCAAACTTGGCATCTTTTCTACCCAACCTGTTGATCTGATGCATTTGTTTAATGAGGGTCTTCTCAAACAGGACCCAGGCCTTTGTCACTGCTAGATGCTATATCCAAGGAAATTTTTTGGTGGTCTTAGGAGTAGTGTTAAGCAAGAATATCCACGGTTATCCTTTACCAAAGGTGTTACAAATACAAAACAGGTTACTGCAGATGAATGGGTGGGCATTGCCTTTACTCTAATACTTATTTCCCTAACAGACCAAGGGAGAGAAACTCTTGAACAAAGATGTCATACTCACGTGGAGGACACAGTTGACATCCTATCTGAAGAAAAGGATCATTCTGATGATGACTCATGTTCTACTAATGCTTCAGAAGAACCACCCAAAGCTGCAATTGTTGAATCTACTGACTTTATAAGCCTTTTAGAAATGAGGCTTTGTTTCCATGTGTGGTGTTACAATGCTTGTCCCTGGGGTCATCTTGAAGGAAGAGAGGCATTATTGAAACAGCAGGCGGCTCAAGACCTGGTTAGGCTACTGATGGACATGATGAAAAACACTATCCCAAGAATCAATGGTAATGGGTGGAAACTACAGAAGTTTCATGAACTTTTACACTTGGTTCATGACATGGATAAGTACAGTTTGCCAACTAACTTTATTGCATCTGATGGTGAGCATCATCACAAAGTCAACATTAAATTGGCAGCAAGAACTGCCCAGAAAAGAAGTGGATCTATATTTCTGGACCAATCTGTGAAAAGGGTACATGATTGCAGCATTGTCTATCACTGTTCTGTAAGAATTCAGGGTATAGAGATGGGAAGATACTCAAAAGTATTGAATGACTTAATAAAAAGTGGCGACACTAACAACAACAAGGATACAGTTTTTTCTGGTAACTCTCATTTTCCAATCAAAACAAGCTTCCAGATCTTCTGGGTTCCAGTGTCTTTACCAGTGTAACACAAACACTAAATACAAGGATCTGGTTGAATTACCTTCTGTGTTAAGAAGTTCTGAGTTGTTGAAAACTCTATTTACCAATCTATCCAGTGGAGATATTATATCCTTTCATACTGAGTTTCAACAAAGTTCTGGAAAACGCATTAGGTCTCATCCAAATTACCAATAGGAAGGCCCTTGGTATGACTGGGTGATGATAATTTTTTTAATGACCAATAATTCAAGAGACAAGACACAGTCAGTCCGTATCAACAACACTACAGGAAAGAGACGCAACAACGGACATAATACTAATGGCTTTATCTTTCATGTAGGGAACCAAACATCAAAGAAGCACTCTTTCTGTACCAACACTGCCATGCAAGGCACTTACGGAGAGGACATGTATCCACGCAAGGTACTTGCATTTGTTACTCAAACATTTATAGATGGTTCGTTGGAGGAACTAACAATTGTTCACTTGTGTTGTCAATGATCACCAGCATGATAGTGTCCTAACTGAGTGTTGGGAAATGGAATACACCAATCTTGGTGATCCTGTCTACCATGTGGTCCCCCTGAAATCCATTGGTTACTGTGTCTTGGAAACTGAAGATTGTCCCAACATTTTTGAGAAAAGGCCAAAAAGCATCTGTGCCCATGTAGTTAAATAACCAAAGGAGCATTGGGCATCAGAATTTTCATCTGCTGGTGGATATTGATGTTTCTTTTGGGTACCACATCAGAAGGAAAACCCATGCCTCTCTGCAAATAATTTCATATCATCTTTTGGGCATACTTTCCTCCCATAAGTAAGGCAAAAATTATGACCCAGCACCACTCAGGGAGTGAACTAAATTTAGGCATGTTTTGCGCATAATTTGGGTGTATCCATTGAATTTATTTTATGCTCCATGTGCGTATATTTTCTGGTACCAAGAGACATAGTAAAATTGTATAGGTGGCATATTTTTTTTGCCATGAGAGACATAAACTTTGTTCATGTGACACAAAAGTTTGGTACACAAGTAAAATATATTATTTTATACTCATAATTTGACTGCTATCTCCCTCTGTTATATTTTTGCATTACAGTCACTTTTTTGGCAATGATGTTCTCAAAAAGTTTATTTCAAATTTTTTTAAATGTCACAATGTATTATTAATTCTTGAATTCGTTCATCCATTCATTATTCAAGAAGTTCACTTGAAGTCAGTGCAGCCATTATTTTGTCTCCAGAAGTATCCAATGCATTTGTCCATTCGTAGGACATCAACTTTTTTGGCAAGAAAACCAACAGCATACATTTATTTATGGAAAACCTTTTTGCAGTGATTAGGATCACATATCCACTTAGGAATAACCTTCACTTCCTGTGGAAGTTTACTTGTATCCTTAAGTTTGTTATCACGTTTCTTGTTGAGTGTTGGTTGTCCTCTTAGCCACTTATTTTGTTTTTTCAAATTAGCATCAATTTTGTCTTGAATAGAATGCTTCATCTGGGCACGTATAGTACTGTCATCATCTGCACAAATTTGAACTATGCAAGATGAATGTTTGTGTTTCCATACCTTGGTTACAAGTTGTACCCCTGCATACGAATCCATTCCCTTGCTCAAACCTTCAGAATGGATGGTATAATCATGAGGTGCTGCTTTTTTTTTTTCAGGGCAGCCTTTTTGCACTTAGAGCACCAGAAAGCAAATAGCATTTCTAGTTTCTGCTCCAATCAAAAAAGCATGACCAGAATTGGAATCATATGATGTACCAGAACTGCGTTTTTGCCAACCCATGTCAAAAAAAACTTCTAGTTCGATTTTTTGTCTATCTCTAGGATCCCTACCTAACCACTCTTCAAAGTTTATGTTTTTTTTGGTCATTGTAAACTTTCTTTCTTCCAGTAAGTTTTCATCAAGTATGTCTTTGGACAGTTTCCAAATAATCTTTCCAATGCTGTTTTCAACAGTAGTAAACCACTGTGAATTGTAACTCTTATGGATTCCTAGGATTCCCATTAGTTTGTTGCATTCTTTGGGGCCTAAACCCAAGGCATGGCAAGCAATGACAGTACGAACATTGTTAGCATAGCAAGAAGAATCTCTTTCATGTCTTTTTCTTTTATTGTTCGTGTCTGTTTCATTTCCTTTTGTGAACAATCCCACCATTTCAGGTTCCAAAAATATGGGTTCATAAATTATTTCTTTTGATACAGTATTTCAGCATTTCACATACATATATGAGATCATATTTATTTCAATAAAGGAAGAAATTTTACTTTGTGAGCACTTTTTGCAACAGAAATGTTTTTCAAGATTTTTTTTTAGAATTGCAAATGAAACAATGACATTCCTTTTCTGATCCTCATGGTTTGTTCACAATTGATTACATTATTATTTTGATCATGATTTGATTCATCATCAATGATAACATCATAGTTTTGATTTATATTCCATGCTAATTGCTTACCAAATGGTCTTTCCATGTTAAAACGTCCACCAGCTCCACCTGACACTAGTTGTTGTATTAGATATTTTTTAAAAAAAACATCTTCTTCACTGTTTGGGGTAGCAACATTTATATGATGCCATTGCCTCTTAGATTGAGGTTTCTTGTTATTCATCATCATTATTTTATGTTGTTGATTGTTGAATTATTCCTGTTGCACTATTCTTGTTGCACGATTCCATCTAAAAAGATGTATGCGTTGAATACAATTTTTATATGACAGTAAATAATGCAAATGCACTCACAGTTTTTGTATGAGTACAAAAAATAAATAAACCGTAATGGATGTTGATTGTTGTTTTGATATTTTCTGATAGAAAGCTATCACTGAGGTGGCAGCAAAAACTTCCAAAGAAATTTTGTGAAGTTTGTCAGTTGAAAACACTTGCGGATACTGATTCATTGTTACGTTTGTAAAAAAAAAATATTCAAATACTCATAAGAATCATCCTTTCAAAATGAGTGATACTATAAAAGACACTAATTCATTGGTGAAAAAAATCAAGAACAAACATCATTCCAGGTGTGCAGACACCTCCACCTGTATCACGTTCTCACTTCAACAAGTACGAAGTTGAAAGCCCACCTCCAACACCAGAATCTTGAAGGTACTATATGGTAGGCATACCTTGCGTTTTCAAGCAAATTACAGATATTATTGTGGTCCTGAAATGGAAGGAGAAAAGGAAATGATATGTTAAAAGTGTGAGCAAGGTTTTAAAGAGTGTGATTGTCATTGGGAAGCAGTTGAAGATGATTTACTTACTTGGTCAGCAGAGGAGTATGATTTTGATGATGTAGATGTTGGAAAAATTGCAACCAAATCAGTTAGATTTGGTTGCTACAAATGGTACATACACCAGATCTTTAGAAATGATCTTGGAAGTGCTAACAGAATCATGTTACCCAAGTGTGTCGTCAACAGGATCCATGAGGTTTATAGCCTTGCAGAAGGTGAGGAAAAGCGTGGTTTTCCCCAGATAAGAAAAAAAGGAATGGTGCTGGGAAGGGGAAGAACAATACTTAGAGGGTTGGAGTCAGAGAAGGAGAGAAGGCATGTCAAGTTAGTTATAGTGAAAAAAAAATAGCTGACAAGTTATTATGTTACTATATATTATATACGAATATTCTGACAGGTGTTCTGAAGAGAAACGGAATCTTCTCCTATGATTCCAGTGATAAAGAGAGTTCCATCTTGAACCCAAATCCAGAAAACAAATGATTTTTTTGTGTGATTTTAGCTCAGTATGGAACAAAATCCTGTAGAAATAGTGTAGAAATTAATTAGGCAACTGTAAGCTGATCTACCAATTTAAACTCTGAGCCATTGTTGTATCCTATGTACCTTGTTCATAGATACCAGCATAACCATGCAGAGTAGAATGCTTCTATTACAGTGTCAGCTGTTTTGTCTTGAAGTGCCTTGATTTTGAACCAGCCTGTGGCAGGATCTATCATAGTAAGACATTGTCGTGTTTATGTGCCTGAATCAGACTTAACCATATATTTTCTGATTATGTTTATATGAACTCTTTCCCATTGTAACCTTTCAGCCTCTTTAGGGGGTAAGTGTCTTAGGTTGCTTTTTACACAGCTGACATTGTTTACATGTTTTACAGAAGTTCTTAACATGCTTTCTTAGTCTAGGCCAAGTAAAGTGTTGCCATATGGTTGCTTCTGTACAAGTTTCACCTGGATGTGCTATGTACTCATGATACCAAGCTACAATGCATTGTTGAAATTTCTCTGGTATATATATTTTTCCTTTGGAGTGTATGAGAGGTTTGCCTTTGACTTCTATAGTTCTGAACGTACCAGGTTTGGCATTGTGCATTAGTTTCCTAAGCGTCCTAGCCTTTTGTTGGTGTATTTTAATTAAAGGAGGGAATATCGGAAAAGATGTTTCTTTGATTTCCTGTTGTGTTATTGGATACACTTCCATGACATTGATAAGTTCTGGAACTTCATCAAATTCATCATATGCATCATCTGCCCATCTTGCATCTAATCATGAAAGTGCGTCAGCAATGACATTATGTTCACCAGCAATATGGACAAATTCTGCGCTGTATTTTTTTAGCATCATACGCCATCTACATACTTGTTTGCTAGCCATTTTGTCGTACAATATGTTTTTATGGTCCGTGTGTACTATTAGCTTTTGACCCCAGAGTATGTTTTTGAATTCCTTAAGTGTCTCTATTATAGACAGTAGTTCTTTTTGCCAGTAGTATATTTCTTCTGAGCGTCTTTAAGTTTTCTACTTTAGAATGCAAGGGGCTTATCATGTTGCATGATAACTGCAGCTAATTGATAATTGGTTGCGTTGTTATATATGTGGAATTCTTTCTTGAAGTCCGGGAAAGCTAATAGCATTTCTCTAGTTATAACTTCTTTATTTTATCAAAGGCTTTCTGACAGGTGTCGTCCCATACAACTTTGGCCTTGTTTGATACCATAGCCGTGAGTGGGGCTAGGATGTGACTTTGTCTTTGCCACATATTGCGATAGTAGTTAATCATGCCTAAGAATTTCTTTAATTGGTGTTTAGTCTTCAGAGGCTCTAAACATTGTATCGCTTCCACTTTCTTATGCTGTGGTTGAATACCATGGAAAGTTAACCAGTAGCCTAGATATTCAATCTGGTTAATGGCAAAATGGGATTTGTTATGTTTACTACAAAACCAGCTTCTGATAGGCGGCTAAGTACCGCATCAAACTTTGCTGACGTGGTCTTCAAATGTGGCACTTGACATGATTAAAATATGGTCTATATATGCCCGTGCAAAATCTAAGTTGCATAGTATATCATTCATGATTTTCTAAAAGAGATCAGGCTGTTGGTTATACCCATAGGTAGGCGTTCTAAGGAAAGTGGTACTTGGAATGGCCTGGTGTGATATGGTTCCACGTCAGCTTCTATTTCTAGTCTGACGGATTTTATCTTAAGTGTGCCAAGCCTGCCCTTAAAGGCTTGTGGGTACGATGTTTCCAGTGAGAGGCTGCCTTGCCTAAATCAACTTTTTCATAATTAGCATCTAAAATGGAAGATTGTCATAGTTCTGCTTCCTTGAGGACAGTTGGAAGGACTGCCATGTGATAGATTGCATCCGCGCGTTTTGGGTCTGAGACCTCTCTGCGGTATTTCATGGGTAATTCATACCCCTTCCAGTGTATAGTTTGCGCGCTAAAACGTATGTCAAGGCCCATGGCCTGCATCAGATTGGTTCCTACAATTATGTTGTACTGTGCATCTGTTTGGTTTGTTTTTTTGTTCACGTGACAAGACTACACTACTGTCTTTTTGTCCGTAAACTCTGGGAGTTTAACTTTTTATTTGTGCTTTCCACTTAGTGATAAAGTTACTCCCCATTGTGTTCCACTGTGTAGGTTTAGGGTTTTTGTAAGTACTGGCCTTCCCCTGTTTGGCAAAATCTTTTAGGATGATTGTTGCAGTAGTACCGGTGTCTAGTAGGATCCATATAGGAACGAGCTTGCCAACTTGGTTTGTTATCTTGCCTACTACTTCAGTAGTGTGGTGCATAGATTTCTGCTTTTTTGCTTCTCACTGACTGCTCAGCATGTTGTACAATTGTTCTGTGTTTGGGAAAAGGTTGGAATCAGTGTAGGAAGTAGGCGTAAAGTAATTGTCTAAATCTTCACTACTATTTTTATGTTCAATTTTACTATGTTGCGTAAAGTACAAACTAGGTTTGTTATCGGAAGAAGAGTCCGATTCATAGTGCACTTTATGTTTCTTTTCTTACTATCTTTCCATACTCTGAGCGAACTAATCATTGCATTTACCTGTTCCTGCATGTACATCTAGGATTTGCTTGAATCCTTCTTTTTTGACTTGTCTGCAGTACATTCATTGTTGTTATGGTTGTTTGCACAGCAGTTGCTGCACCACTTACAAGAGTGCTGGCGCTTGTTGTTGCTTCCATTGTTATTGGGATCAGAATTCTTTTCTGTTATTTCACGCTTGTGATTCTTCTTGGTCTCTTTAGGTTTTTTGGACTTAGAGAGTTCACGATCTATATTATCTTGTACCTCTAACTTCTCAAAGTAGTCCATGGTATCCTCAAACGAGAGATCGTGAGGGTCAAGGTTGCTAGTGAGTAGGGCAGATTGCCACTTAAGTGGTTTCACCCAATCCAAGATGTCCACAATTTCGCCATTGTCAAATTTTTGAATTTTTTTACTATTTTGATCAATCAGAAATACTGACAAGGCCTTGTGATGAACTCTTACAACGTGAAGCTGTAGGTCATTGCTAGGTGATAGCAAAGGTAGTTCTCCTGGCAACTTGCCACATGCCTAGATGAGAAAAAATTCTCACCTATGTCATTCAGTACCAATTCAAAGACATGGTTTCTTGAGGCATGCTTTTTTGCTCTGGCGATTGGCATTTGCTGCTTGGAACAGCTGCCTTGCTCTACCCTTCAAAAGGGTGAGGGCCATGGAGGTCTTGGATGAGGCTTTGGTGAGAGGGTAATCTCTCTCCACCTCAGCAAATTCAATCCTCCACTGGATCCACTCTTCAGCAGATCCATCCTCAAATTGTTTAACTCTTTTCTCAATTGTTTCTGAGTCAGAGCCTTCATCAGAGGGATCAATTCAAACCCTGATGGTCTTGTAGGAATCTTTGTCGTCATCTTTTGACTTTGACCTCTCCTTCTTCATTTTCATGAAGGGAATTGCAGGAGGATTCAGCAGAGTCTGCTGTTGACTCAACTCCTGAGCTTTCTTTTGAAACTCATTGGAGGATTAGAAGGTCTTCATGTTTTTGAAGTTAGATCCTCTGAAAGAGGGAGTAACTTTACTATGCCCTATGCTGCTAGTGTCAATGGTGGAACAACACAACAATCAGACAATCAACACACAAAAGACAAGAAGACTTTTATTTGGTGATGAAAATTATGAGCTTAGTTTAATCTGGAGAACATCCGGCAATCTAGTAAGTAGTAAGAAATCAGGAAATTAGTAAATGGTAAATATTTGTGAGTCCGTCTGCTTGCCCTCACATCAATTATCCATCCTCAAGAGTGTCCTACATTGAGTGTACTTCAAATCTTCACCTCTTTAGTATCAGTAACTATTGTTTTAGGATCATCTAATGGTGTTGTAGTACTGTACACTTTCTTCAGGTTTACTATTCATGCTAGCAACTGGTGCTAATGGTACTAAAGAGCTAGGGACAAATAATGGTGAACGCTGTGAGACATTAGTTGTAGTAGTTATCCAAGAAGGTGATGGCTGAAAGAATTGCTTAGCTTGGTTGTCTTCTTGTTCATTTTCATTTTTTTTAACCTGTTGTAAAAATGATTTCCACTCTCCCTGTATCCATGAAAGACAACAATTTGCTTACGTTGCTTAGCATCTTCACTCAAAACTTGTGATGTAGACTCTGTCAAAATTTCATTTTCCTTTCTGTCTTTGATTGCATCAAAAATAAGGCTATTGTATTTAAGAAGTCCTGCAGTAGTCCATCCATCAAAACTTGTGTTGCCTTCACGTTGGTCTTTTGCATAGCATGCTTTGACTTTTCTTGGATTAGGTGGATTATGTTGGAATATAAATTCCCATCATTTCTAACTATTTAAAAGCAACAATAATGCAAATGCTTCATCTGATGCTGAGACTAAGTTACTGATAGGTTCATTTTGTCTAATAAGATGTTTCCATTTGGACTTGCCAACAACACATCTCAAAATACAATCATAAAAAAATAGTTGGCATTTTTTTATTGTTTCTCTTGGTCATGATGTCCTGTAGGTCTATATCATAGTAAGTTTTTTACAAAATAATTAAAAAAAGAAAACTAGATATAAAATATTATTTTGAGCTAAAAATCCTTGTCCTTCAAATATTACTTACCAACTAACTGAGTACTTGTTACTAAAGTTTTTTGATGTTGGCCTTGACTTCCACTTAAAGTAGCTCTTTTGCTTTCATCTGCAGGGATGTTGTCAAAAGTATGTTGTTAAAAGTATCATCAATGTCTTCATCATCTGAATAGTCAAAAGTAATAATATCTGAACTGTTAGTTTTGCCTTCATTATTATTGATGCTTTGGCTTACCTTATTGCTGTAATCATATGCCACTTCATTTTTTTAGCGGCATTAGCTTTAAACATAGCAACACCAACCTTTTGAATAGCATTGTTTACATCATTGCGCCTAGTAGATATGGTATTTTTTACTACACCTTTGTAAGTGTTCCAGAACATCCACTTGTCTTCAGGTGCTATTGAAAACATTTCTAACACCTTATTACCAATAATGTTAGGTTGATCTAAGTCATCTAGTTCTTCTTGCGAAGTAATGAACTTGATTTCCCTAAAAATTGCATACTTGACTTTCCTTGCTATGTCTTTAGACAAATTTGGGCAACGTTGGTAGCAACTTACATTTTTGGCATGGGTAGTAGCTTGCAGTCCTTAATTCTTGGTTGGCATTTTTCAAATATTCTACCTGCTTCAGAAGTTGCTGGTATTTCAGCACATCTTTAGACAAACTAATGGATGATGATTTACTAAAATTATTTTCTGATTCTTTAGTATAGTTACATATAATTCTGCTGAATTATTTTTCCTGTACCTAACTGGCAAACTTTTATTCAATGATTCCGCCATGGTGAGATTTTTTTGTGTCCATTCCATAGGTCTGGATTGCGAAAGAATTTTTTGAAGCTATTTGAAAAAAATTGGAATACCAAATAGTTAAAAAAAAAATGGCACGGTGGTACAATATGTATGTTAAAAAATGTGCAAGTAAAATATACTACTAAATTGTACCAATTTTTGCCAATTCAAAATTCTGTATCTTCTAACATTAATTTTTCATGGCTGTATATTTTTCCTTTCTTGCATGGATTTTTAGTACGTGAAATTATTCGGCTGCATAGAAACTCATAGTAAATCAGAGTGTTCATGCAAATTTACCTTTCTTGGCCCAATAATTCCCTTCATTTTTCAGGGATGCTTTGCTGCATACTTGTACTCACTGCAATTGGTGTGTTATATTATTCACAGATACCCAAAATAATTTCATGTATTCTACAGGGATGATTTGGTGCATACTATACCACCCTTAAAATTGTTACAGAATTTTTCATTTTTTACAGAATTGTTTTTTTGTGCGCATTCTGTGCAGAAGGCTGTGTGTTTCTGCGCAATAATATTTCATGCTCACCTGCACACCACAGTATCACAACATGTTGTTCTTTCTGGATCCATGTCCCTGGTACATTTTTACGTACAATCCTATTCATTTTTTTCAAACAGTAACAACAGGACTGAAAGAAACAACAGGAACCGCAGAAGCTTTGGCATTGATGATTGGTATCCTGCTTTTGGTGTTGACTCAAACACCATTCCGACCACCACATCAATAAGTCAAGAAAGTTAAGTAAATGATGTGTGCACTACATGCACCATAGCATGCAGTGCAGACATGGTAATTGTTCACAAATTATCATGTTCTGGTATTCTTTTTTTGGCTGCTTATTTCTAGCATGTAGGATCCTACGCGCTACAGTACCAAGAATCTCACCCCCTTATTTTGTCTCCTTTTGCAAAATTTTCAGGCAGCTGCCACAACAACGCAACTCAGGCAGCAGTCACAGCAACGAGGCGACTCTACCAAAAGCCACAGCAAGGTGACGCATCACAGCTTGAATTCTCTCAATTTTCAAGTCTCCAAGGATAAGTCAGTTTCAAATTTCAAAGCAACATGAGGCAACATTACTAAGGCAGCAGCCACAGCAAGGTGACTCATCACAAGAGCTCCAAGTCTCTGCACCACATACCTCAAGTGTCATTTACCTAATATATCAAAAAAATCAAGATCACATCCAAGCTGTCTTTGTTTGTCCAGTGTTCTGACCTAGAGTACAAATATTGGCCCTCTCAGTATTCTCCTACACTCAAGGCTTACCAATTTTTGTTCCGATTTAGGATCACTGTTGCACAGGGGGATGCCCTGGTAACAATTGACTTAAATTCAGGCTAGGTGGCTGGAAGTAATTTGTTTGTTAGCCCCGCTACTTGTCAAAACTTTACAAGTTATAAAGTTTTCCATTCATACATGGGTTGAGACTTTTCAAATTAATTTTTGAATTTTTTCTTCTTGGCTAACAAACTCATAATCTCAAGAAACCATCCCTTACAAAAAGAATTCAGGAGGGCCTTAACAGGAAACCTTCCCGTACTGACCTGTAGATCATTTGGCATTATCTTCTTTTGTTAGGTATATTTTGGAATGAACATTTCCTAAGAAAAAATCTGAAAAATCAAGCTATCTGATAGATGTAACATTTTGCCGACCCCATGATCACTTCACCCATTTTTGTGAAACTGGAAGAAAGCACCAAGCCTACAAAAATGCTGCTAAATTGAGAGAGAGGTTAAATGAATTCTTCAGCAAATGCTTTGATGATTCTGAAACCAACCCAGAGAGCATCAATGCTGCATTGAATGCCTCTTCCATACTTTGTATTCATGAAGGTTTAACTCGTGGTAATTGGAATAATGTTCATATAATTGGTGCATGTTTATTTTGCTCTACAAGAACAATATACATTTGAATTTCATTGGAACATCAAGTCAAGATTTGGATCACTATTTTACATCAAGAAGTTCTTGGCAAAATATCTTTTGTGGGAAAAAAGGGGAACAGATAGTTGGAAGAATAATGGTTTGGGTCGGTTCATGCTGTCCTTACTTCAAGCATTCTGCAACAAATATAATATCACTGGTGAAGCATCTTTGTCTCATCAAGGTGCTCACATAGCAATCCAGGTTTATATCAGAAATGGATTCAAGAAAAGATATCAAGATAAATTTGAGGATCCTGAGTTATACAATAAGGAAGGAAAACCATAAGAATCTGATGATATCATTAATGATAATGTTCTTCATTATTACGTGTGTTGCAGCCCTAGATAACATTAACGAGTACCAGAACATATCAGATCACCTAAAAAAGATTCTACAAGAGCCACAAGAAATAAAGTCAGACAACAGACTTGTTTCTGCAGTTGGCAAAACCCAACGTGCGATGCTTTACCTACTCACAAAAGGGCAGAAAGGTTTTCCAATGGTTCTTTTTGTATTAGATGAATGGCTGGACAAATATGTTGTTGATGTGGATGATGAAGAATTTACCTTTGGCTTAGAGGGTGGAATAATCAAGACACGTCATAAAAACCCAGCAACTGCCCAAGTACCATTAACAGAAGCAGCAACTGCACAATTAGATAATGATGATGATGGTTCTATTTCTGCTATAGTTGAGGAGAAAGAAATGGAATCAGAAGATGATGATTCAATTCCTCCTGCCAAGTGTACAAGATCACAACTAACTCCAGAGAAAGAGGCTGATGATGATAGTGCTATTTCTGCTATTGTTGATGACCAGGATGCATCAGATGATGATAAAAAAAAAGAAAGAAAAAACTGGTAGAAAGACTACTTGTGGTTCCTGTTTGAAGATAGAGGATAGTGTAAGCAGAGACCTGTTATGTTTGTATTGTAGAAAACCACAACATGGTGCTTGTTCCAGAAGAATGATATCTCAGGACAATGTAGTAGCACAATGGGCCTATAAATTTTCTGTTCAGTATGAAGACACATGTCATACAGGAAAGGAAGTCAGGCAAACTGCAATAATTGACAAATTGTTAGCATCACCAAGTGCCAGTCATTATACACCAACTCTCTTTACAAATGATCTTTGGTTAAATGATGCCATAGTTCAGTTATATACCACCATCCTAGATTCAATAACTGAAGAAACCAAGAGAAGCATTTTCTTAGGTCCTATCACATCTCATGGTTGGGATGATGATGTAGTTGAAGAAATCTGTACAACTTCTATACAGAATATGAACGCTCTATTGAATTTGGCCATGATTTAACAGATCCTTTAACATATAACATTGATTATCCTCCAAGGAATGATAGAAGACATCATGTATTAAAAGGAAATATTGGTGCAAAGTACATTAGTGGTCAGTTTTTCAATACCGAAGAAATATTTGAGTTGGGCTACAAAGCAGCATACTTCCCTCTTTGTAGAGGCACGCATTGGTTCGGTGTCTACTGTTGGAAGGAAGGCACCAATATAAATTTTAAAATTATTGATTCACAACACATTTAATCCGTCATATGTTGAAAATAAAAATGGGAGATGCAGCTAAAGAAGTTTATTTCAAGGAACTATCACAAAAGGTTCATGGCCAAAGAGATGGCTAAAGTTGTGGGGTTCATCAATGCCAATTCATGGAAGACCTTGCTCTATCTAAATCTGACTGGATGGTAAAGGATTATTCACTACAGACTAGTCATTGGAAGAAGAATCCTGAATTTTGAGGGAAATCAAGTTGATACACAAGAGAGTGACTATTTAGAAGATCATCCAGAGGAAAACTACCTACTATACTTTCTTCTTCTACTGTAGAAGAACCAAGCACTGATGACAAGGAAGAGAAGCAGACAGCAGATGTAAGAAAGGAGTAAAAAGATTCATTAGGCGATGGTATTGAATTAGAGGAGGAAAAAAAAAACCAAGGAGATGATTAGAACAAAGAAGGTGGAAGAAAGAACAAGAAGAAATGAAGAATCTGACTGACTTTTTCACAGATGAACAAGATCCAGAACAATCAGAAGAAGAAGAAGATGATGATGAGGAAAGAATGTATTGCAAAGCACATTTAAATTAGTAGAGATAGACAAAAGTTTATGGAAACAAAATTTCAATGTGGTGAACAAATAGTTAGCCTCAAGTATATCCCTAAAAAACAAATACTGAGAGGATACAATGAAAGACGCACAGCCATAGCAGACTAAAATGCAAGAGCATTCCCAGATGGACAAGAACATCTTCTGAATACAGACTGGGTAGAATGCTTTGTATTCGAGAGTATACAAAATTACATCAAGGCCAGACCCTATAAGCTCATCCATCTTTGAGCAGGGTTCAATAGAAACATTGTTGGACCTAAGGAACCATTACAAGGCAGATGGATTCCACCCCCAAGACCCAAAGTCAAGTATCAACAAGGAACATTAAAAACATGTGTGTATGATAGCTTGGCTAGCTGTTTGCATTACCATGGGCATGACAACAAACTTGCACAATTTGTCCATGAAGATGGATTAAGATATTCCTATTCTATTGATAACATCAAGGCTTTGCAAAATACCATAGAAACATATTTTGGAAAAAAATGTTATGTTAAAGAAATTACAGGTAGTATTGACCTATTAAACCTATCCACTGAGTTATGAATGTATCCCATAATTGTTGTATTGCAAAGTCATGATGGAAATTGTGAGCATGCCATTAGTATATTGGGTAATTGGATTTTTGATTCTAATCCGCCAGAAGCTCTTTCTCTCACTAGGCATAGTTTAGATTCATGTGTTATGGGTAAATTCAAGAAAGTAGTGCAAGGCCTACAATTCATTTTATAAAGAATAAATTTGTTTTATGTATGTTTTTATTGTCTTTGTTCTAACAATATTCTGCCCAAGTTTTCTGTGGATCAACTACAAAGACCTGTCCAACGTCTTCCTGAGTAAATTCAACATTTTCTTCAATAATATTTTCAATACAATAAGCTGGACCTTTTACATCAACCACTGGCATTAGAGAATATACATAGTTTCCTTGATTAGTCATTTCTAGATTGCATGTCTTCACTAATACGGATAGGTCTACTTAGTATTCAGTTGCAAGTACACATAGAAGTTGAACTCCACATGCCAAATCATTATCATCTGCAAGATCATCTTGTATGTCCACAAATCCTAGAATCTTGGCATTACTTGGGTAATGCATTCTGTGTGTTTTATAATAACAAAAATCACGCCAAGGTCTGATAGAAAGGTAATATGGATGTGCTCTATACAATGTTTTATGAATATAACATTCTGATCACATTTGCAATTTTTTTAGGTTTATTCTTAAATATTGTTGCACCTATATACTGAAGAATGGAGAAGGGAATATTATAAGGTGTACATTTCCCAAAATCTACATCAATGTATGATTCACTTGTTTCAGGATTCTGGGTTATTTGAATACTGTATTGAGTGCCAGATAACACACCCTCTTTGTGGTTCTTCTTGGGTTTCTCCTTCCAGTTGTCTAAATCAATAGTCAATTTAGCAAAATCAATTAGGTACTTTTCATAACATTTGCTTGCAGTTTGCCCTGACAATGTGCTTGGACGGCGTTGCATTAATCTAGCAGGATTTTTGACATTCTTTATGTGCCTATTTTCAGGTCTAGCTGTATTGACATTTTGTGGATTGCCATACCTTTTGATGTAATGTATAACATGACTTATTTGATGAAATTTTGTGGTCTTCAATCCCAAGCCTTCAGTACAATCAACCAATTTGTGATACAGTACCATTAATTTTCTGAATGAATGCTCATATTCATCTACTGTTGACAATAATTTTTGTCCACTCTTCATCCAACAATCAAGGCAAAGCATCATTTCCATCAAATGCTTATAGTCTGTGATTAGTGCCCTTTTTTTATACATGTTATTAGCAAGTACAACTTTGCCAGCATGGGTATGTCAGGTCAAAATGCAGGCTAACATTAAAACAGTATATTCAGATGACTTGATTGTGCTAGCCACCAACTTAGCATAGCCACTATTGAATGTAACAATTGGCAAGTCCCAGTCACTTTGGTGTCCACATTGTTGAGAAATTTTGGCCAGGACAGAAACAAATGTAGTCCTCCTTTTACTTGCTTTGCCAAGGATTTCATTATACAAAAACCTGTACACTGTTTTTTTTCAACCCAGCATCTAGCCAATGTAACATTTTAGGTGGTGTTGCTCCTGATATCCCTTGTACATTGTCAGCAATATGTATTTCATCAAATGCATTATCTAAATTGTAGTGTAACATTTCCTGTAACTCATCATCAGTTGCCCCAAAGAGGTCCTTTCTTTCTTGTGGTTTGCAAATAACCTTAGGATGGTCCGCTTCTGCAGTAGGACAGTCACAATCTTGCCATAAACTTTTGTCTAATCCAGAGTGGGATTTATACATCCCACATAGATCATCAGAGCCTTCAAAATCACCTAAAACAACAACCACAGGACTTTTGAAGACCATATCCTTATGCATGTTGCCATTATTACATATATTTGTGGTTACGCCTCCCCGATTTTGCTCTTGCTTGATACAAGATAGAATTAATCTCAGAGCTCTATGATAATTCCTCGTATTGCAGCCTCTTAACACAATATCATCCTCTTTTCAATCATTATCTTCTGGCCTATTCATAAACCCAATTGGATGCCATGCATTTGATTGATTCCTAGTTGCTTGATAAAAAATAGTTAGTGACATCATTACAGGTTCTAATCTGCCTGATGAAAAAACACCAAGGTGGGTGCCATCAATATATAAAATGCTTCCACAAAAAATATCTTTGTTGGTGGTACACAACTGTTTTTGACTATTCCAACAAACTTTGCCTTAGTGCATTTCTTCAAGTGTGTCACAAACTTCATATTCAGGTTTGTACTTCCTCTTGTAACATGAACAACACTTCTGTACTTATGATAGTTTCATGAGATAAATAAACAGGATGCTCCTGATTATCAGATGTACTATGAAAGGCATTATCATCATTATTAGTCTCAGATATCACTAAGTTGTGTGCATTGTTAGTTCTTGGATTGTTTATCAAGGATTCCAACATTGCTTACAAAGCAAACACTACTACATCTTCTTTACAACCCCTTTCTAACATGTAAGGGATTGTGCTTGGCTTAAAATTTTCAATTTTTTAATAATAGTTTTCCTTGGCAAATTCTTTCCAGAAAAAGTAACTCCACGGGATATAGCATTCTCAACCCATGCAATTATTCTATCAAACAGGCTCAATGGAGCCCCAGCCTCTTGTAACATGAACAACAGTTCTGTACTCATGATAGTTTCATGAGATAAATAAACAGGATGTTCTTGATTTTCTGATGTACCACCAAAGGCATTATTATTGTTGTTATTATTATTAAAATCCAGAAAAGAGCTGTCATTGTCAGTAAAGTGTGCATCCACATATTGGGTGGGATCTTCTTGATCATTTTGATAAGCCACAGGGTCTTGTGATTCATGTGATTCATTAGCAGGTACCTTTGTACAATTTTGATATATGTAAGCTGCATGGGCACTGATTGGAGCAGTATCATTGTTTAAGTTATCTCCACAAAAAGTGCTCTTGTTGATATGGGTTGTGAGAGCTCAGTAAGTGTTGAACAGCCAACCACAGGCTTCACAACTTAGGGTGACTCTCTTTTGTGAGCTCAGGACAGAGGACTGGTGAGATTGAGATTGTGTCTTTTTGGACATGCTATGTAATCTTTAGAGCTATTGTTGTTAGTAGTCTGTTGCTACTGTTTGTTTGGGTCAAGTTACAGGTTACCTCTAGGCCTACTGGTCAGTGTATGATCAGCTTGAGCCTAAGCAATACACTGATTCTCATGTGATGAGAGACTTTTTTTGTCGTGAACTGAAAAAATGTGCCTGATGAGGCCAAAATATGGGACTTAGAATGAAGGAAATATTACACAGACCAATGACCGTAGTGACTGGTGAGCAATAAATAGGTGACGAGCCAGCCATTCTTTCAGTTCATGACATGAAAAATTGACTCACTGACATATTTTTGTCGGTGAGTGAAAAAATTATGTTGACTGACAGACAGAATTATTGCTGTGAAGGACAGACTTAGGTATGGAATGGTGGAAATGGTGTTCTGATGCAGTACAACAAATATAGTAGACTAGATTTGATCCACTTTACAATGTCATTGCTCTTTTTAATTGTTTAATTTGGAAACAATTTTCCTAATCAAATGAAAAACTATTCATTTATTTTCAAGCTGTAACTTCTTTCCAAGTAGAAGAATTATATTTTTTAACAACAGCATATTTTTTTCATTCCTAGTGTATAGGTTGTGTTTTTAAAAAAAATCCTTCATTTGTGATTGTCGATGGGGTGATGAGTCACAACAAATGTTCTCAAACACCATATCTCTGTATCTGGATATTATATTGAATTCAGTGTCTACTCTACTAATTGCTTTAACTACATCTTCATCTTTAATGCCAGTATTAGTGCAATGTGTCCATGGTCCTAGACCATTGACACACATGCAAGATCCTAGCAATCTGTAGTGTGCCTTTAAGAAAATTCCTCCACACAAACTAGCAATGTTTATTATCGATGACAAGCAAAAACTTCCAATGTCAAAAGCATCATTGACAAAACAGATTTCTTCCCTTTCAAACTTCTCTTTTGGGTAATGGTTCATCCATTGGAACAATGACCAAATTTAATTCCTGAGCATTTTCATCTTGGAGGTGCCAGTAGGTTTATTCCCATTTTCATAAAAAAAGTTGATAACATTCCACCCCAGGTGCACTGAATCTGGGATGGGGTTCACCAGCAATGCTCCCATAGTACCGGTTAGCTTTAGAGATGTAGGTATTGACTGGTAAATACTTTGGTTCATTAACATTTATACAAAAATTAGACAATTCATTCATCTTCTGCATTATTTTAAAAAACCAGACCCATGACGTTTGGTTAGAAGACAGGATGATGAATTCAATACGCCAGTCATCCTCTGGATCACTAAAGGGTGGATTTCTGAGCACATTTATTACTCATGTGAAAAGGTTCATTGGCCAATGAATACATGGCAACAACCAGTAATTACGGGAAATGGTAGTAGGGAATATCACTGCAGACAATGGTGTATTGTCATCATCACTGGCCTTGATATCTACGTTTTGTATATTGTCCTCCAACCAAAAATCCGAAAAATTATTCCATTCTAGTTTCTTGATGGGAGTAATTCCATTGTTGGTAATGTGATGATGCATGAAATCCAAGTAAGCTTTGTCAATTGTCCTGGAGAAACTGTTGATGTTTTTTATAATTTCTCTTGTACCCATTTTATTATCATTGTATGCACCAATGTTATGTCATGAATTTGCCAGGAATTTAATGGGCCAGAGTATAGGTTCCTTGGACTTGTCCATGAAATCCAAAGCTCAGACATCCTATATGGTCATATCCAAACCACTGACAATTCCTTGCATTGTTGTGTTCCTTTGTAGCATCACCTCTACTAATACATTTCAGTTGTATTGTTGCCCATTCATTTCTGAGTTTTCCAGCAAAAAGAAATTCATGCAGGTGCCTAGAATAATCTTCAAATCTCTCCTGGCTATTGTACGTAGAGCCAATGCTCAACTTATTGTTTGTAACATGGTCAGTCAATTCCTGAATTACATCAAAGATGATACCCAGCTGCTGTTGTGAAGAAGTTGTCCGATCATTGTCTATGGAATCAACAGAATCTTTACCCATTAGTCTGGCAGGTCTCAACATAGTTGTTTTGATGTAGATACATTTTTGTAATGGAGACCACCACAAACAAAATCAATACGTCATTAAATTTTTTTGTCAAGGGTGGAGACATTCATGTAGTGATTCTCATCATGGGCATGACTGACTTTGCCTTGTTCTAGTACAAACTTTGCAATCATTGGTAGGCTAATTTTGGTATTGTTGATTAGTGACAAAAAGAAAGGGTGGCCAGGCTTCAGTACCGTAAAAGAAGGACTTATGAATGTTCCATGTGATGGTATCCACATTGTTGGAGTGCAAAGAGACATTAAATGTTGTTTTTCTGAAAGATACACTGATCCATGAGCATTTTCAGTAGATAATTAGTTTCATGCACTAACAGCATAGTCAGAATAACTTGGTGGGGATATAATTACTTCACCAGCAAATCTTTAGTCAATGTTCTGTAGGAAGAATTGAGGAGACCTTTGTTTTGAGAAGATACTGCATGTGGCAAAACTGTTGGTAGACTCATTACTATTGACTGCAGATGACACCAAGACATTGTCATTGATTGGTGTTTTTGCAGTAAGCATCTGCATATTTGTGAAGGAACGACTTGGTTTTACCACTGAATGTTGTTGTACCCTGGATTTGTTACTAATTGATTATTTCTGTTTATTTATTATCAAAACAGATAACTTGGATGACGTTTTTTTTGTTGTTTTTTTGGGTAGTTATTAGTTGGTTGTTTCTGTTTATTGATTATCAAAACAGATAACTTGGATGACATTTTGTGTGTGAGTGTTTTTTTGGTAGATTTGTTTGAGAGACAGTTCTGGTAAAAAGTGTTGAGTTTCATTCTCACAATAAGGTAGTTTATACTGTCGGAATGTGATTCCACCTGGTAGGAGTTATGTGGCAATTTTCTGAAGAACACATTGTGTAGGTCATTTATGTAATGATTGATGTCATTTTTACTTATTAAATTCTTCCTGTGCTTGACAGCCAAGTTCTTATTTTGTAATAAAGAATCAGTTTTTTCTTGACAAGGAAGGTGACTGTGAGGGAAAGCTACCACCAATTTTTTTGTTAGGATAGAGATGTAACTCTTTTTAATTCAGCAATGTACAGAGAATGTATTGAGCAATAAGTAAAGATCCTTGCTTTTCCAAGTTTTGTATTTTAGGTTATTAGAAAAAATATATTGAAGGATGGTAATGCCCAAATGCAAGCATTTTGTATATTCTGTTATCCAGTTAACTAAGCTGTTTTCATTAAGGACTTTGACAAAGTTCTGATTTTTTTCTTTTTTAATAATACTTGGCCTGGAATTAGAATCATCAACTATAAATTTTCCGAAAACCTTACCCTGACTGAGAATGGAATACAAGAATACAACAGTTCCTTTCCAGTTACTGTACTTGTGGACAGGATCCAAATTCTCTGTTGTTGGAAGAGATTCTGTTGTTTCAGAAGAAACACCAGAAAGATGAAGAAATATATCAGTATTAGTTGCCTTGTTATTTTTCATTTTGGGAGAGAGGAGTAAGGGTTTTAATAATGGACTATTCTTTGCTCCTGGAGTAGATTCCAATCAAAGGTAGGAGATGGTTGGTATGGGTCTACCTGTCTCTCCATGTTTCCTTTTTGCACCGTTTTTCCTTTCCTTTTGGAAGGAAAGGACCCATCCTCACATGGTTGTAAAATGTTCTGGTGTGAAACTGAATTCCATACTGACCATCCTTGTTGACTCAATGAGGATTCTTCTTTTGACTGGTATCATCCCCTTGGTGGCTGCATAGAACAACACGTTCAGCTCATGTTGGTGTTAAACAAGATTTACTAGCTTTCTGTTTTTGATTCTTTGGGAGGGGGAAACTGGCAGTAGATTTGCCAGCAGCTTTGAGGGCAGCAATCCTATCATGAACTTTTTGCATACGTTCTGGTGTTTCATGTGCTCTTGGCCTCTTGGCTGTAGGCTTGGACCTCCTCCCAGTATTTTTTTAAACCATATTAATGATGTAGGAAAATGCCTTGTTAATCAATATCAAAAAAACCACACAAGGTCACAATAATGTCTCAACTTGCAGCCCTATACCACAACTGATCTAGTGGTCCTGAATTCAGTACAATAATCTGTTTGTTAACCACAAAGAAACAAATCAAAAAATAATTTGAAAAGTCTCAACCCATGTATGAATGGAAAGCTTTATAATTTGTAAAGTTTTGACAAGTAGTGGGCTAACAAACAAACTAGTCAATTCCGGTCACCTAGTCCAAATTTAAGGCAATTGTTACCAGGGAAACCCCTGTGCAACAGTGATCCTAAATTGGAACAAAAATTGGTAAGCCTCTAGCATAGGAGAATGCTGAGAGGGCCAAAATTTGGACTCTAGGTCAGCGCACTGGACAAAAAAGACAGCTTGGATGTGATCTTGATTTTTTTGATAAATCAGAACTGACTGATTGTTGGAGACTTGAGGTATATATGGTTCAGAGAGTTGGAGCTGCTACACTGTTGTTGTTGTTGTTGCTGCTGCTGCCTGTGTTGAGTCCCCTCAGAATGCTGTGGAGATCAAAACTTGAGAATTGAAAGACTTGGAGCTGAGAGACTTGGAGCTGCTAGAGTTGTGTTGGTACTGTAGGATCCTGTTTGCTAGAAATAACATGCTAGAAAAAAGCATCCAAAAAAAGAACACCCAAACATGATAATTTGTGAACGATTACCATGTGTGCACTGCATGCTATGGTGCATGTAATGTACACATCATTTACTTACCTTTCTTGTCTTATTGATGTGGTCGTCAGAATGGCATTTGAGTCAACACCAACAGCACGATACCAACCGTCATTGCCAAGGCTTCTGCTGTTTCTGTTGTTTCTTTCAGTGCTGTTGTTGCTGTAAAAAAAAATGTGTAGGATTGTACGTAAAAACGTACCAGGGACATGTATCCAAAAAAAATAACAAGGTGTGGTACTGTGGTGTGCAGGCAAGCATGAAATATTGTTGTGCAGAAATGTGCAGCCTTCTGCACAGAATACACACAAAAAAACCAATTCCATAAAAAAATGAAAAATTCCATAACAATTTTAAGTGTTGTATAGTATGCACCAAATCATCCCTGTAGAATACAGGAAATTATTTTGGGTATCCGTGAATAATAAAACAAATGAAAAATTCCGTAAGAATGTGCATGGTGGTATACTAGTATGCTCAAAATCATCCATAAAAAATACAGGAAAATATTTGTGAAAAAAAAGTAAATTTTCA
Organism: Asterionellopsis glacialis; assembly: GCA_014885115.2. Taxonomy (NCBI): domain Eukaryota; phylum Bacillariophyta; class Plagiogrammaphyceae; order Rhaphoneidales; family Asterionellopsidaceae; genus Asterionellopsis; species Asterionellopsis glacialis. The sequence goes on from WKLE02000301.1 coordinate 26,427, forward strand.
CCTACTAAAAATACACTAACACACAAATTGCGGTGATTACAAGTATGCAGCAAAGCATCCCTGAAAAATGAAGGGATTTATTGGGCCTAGAAAGGTAAATGTGCATGAACACTATGATTTACTATGAGTTTCTATGCAGCTGAACTAAAAATACACAAATCCTTATGCAAGGCAGGGAAAACATACAGCCATGAAAAATTAATGTTAGAAGATACAGAATTTTGAATTGGCAAAAATTGGTACAATTTAGTAGTATATTTTACTTGCACATTTTTTTAACATACATATTGTACCACCGTGCCATTTTTTTTTTACTATTTGGTATTCCAATTTTTTTCAAATAGCTTCAAAAAATTCTTTCGCAATCCAGACCTACAGAAAGGACACAAAAAAATCTCACCATGGCGGAATCATTGAATAAAAGTTTGCCAGTTAGGTACAGGAAAAATAATTCAGCAGAATTATATGTAACTCCACCAACAGAGAACCATACTAAAGAATCAAAAAATAATTTTAGTAACTCATCATCCAATAGTTTGTCTATAGATGTGCTGAAATACCAGCAACTTCTGAAGCAGGTAGAACATTTGAAAAATGTCAACCAAGAATTAAGGACCCAGCAGCAGCAAGCCACTACCCATGCCAAAAATGTAAGTTCCTACTAACGTTGCCCGAATTTGTCTAAAGACATAGCTAGAAAAGTCAAGTATGCAATTTTTAGGGAAATCAAGTTCATTACTTTGCAAGAAGACTAGATGACTTAGATCAACCTAACATTATTGGTAATAAGGTGTTAGAAATGTTTTCAATAGCACCTGAAGACAAGTGGATGTTCTGGAACACTTACAAAGGTGTGTAGTAAAAAATACCATATCTACTAGGCGCAATGATGTAAACGATGCTATTCAAAAGGTTGGTGTTGCTATATTTAAAGCTAATGCAGCTAAAAAAAATGAAGTGGCATATGATTACAGCAATAAGGTAAGCCAAAGCATCATTAATAATAAAGGTGAAACTAACAGTTCAGATAGTATTAGTTTTGACTATTCAGATGATGAAGACATTGATGATACTTTTGACAAAACACCCCCGGAAGATGAAGGCAAAAGCGTTACTTTAAGGAAGTCAAAGCCAACATCAAAAAACTTTAGTAACAAGTACTCAATTAGTTGGTAAGTAGTATTTGAGGGACAAGGATTTTTAGGTCAAAATAATATGTTATATATAGTTTTCTTTTTTTTTTAATTATTTTGTAAAAAACTAAATGAGAAAATAAAAATAACGCCAACTATTTTTTTTATGATTGTATTTGAGATGTGTTTTTGGCAAGTCCAAATGGAAATGTCTTATTAGACAAAATGAACCTATCAGTAACCATCAGATGAGGCATTTGCATTATTGTTGCTTTGAAATAGTTAGAAAAGATGGGAATTTATATTCCAACATAATCCACCTAATCCAAGAAAAGTCAAAGCATGCTATACAAAAGACCAATGTGAAGGCAACACAAGTTTTTATGGATGGACTACTGCAGGACTTCTTAAATACAATAGCCTTATTTTTGATGCGATCAAAGACAGAAAGGAAAATGAAATTTTGACAGAGTCTACATCACAAGTTTGACCCAAAAGTGCATGCCTCAGTGTAATGATAAATGTAAGTAACAAGTTTTGAGTGAAGATGCCAAGCAACCTAATCCAATTGTTGTCTTTAATGGATACAGGGAGAGTGGAAATCATTTTTACAACAGCTTAAAAAACAATTAAAAATGAAAAAGAAGACGACAAGGCCAAGCAACTCTTCCAGCCATCTCCCTCTTGGACAACTACTACAACCCATGTGTAACAGGGTTCACCATTATTTGTCCCTCGCTCTTTAGTTTCATCTGTACCAGTTGCTAGCATGAATAGTAAACCTGAAGAAAGTATACAGTACTACAACACCATTAGATGATCCTAAAACAACAGTTACTGATACTAAAGAGGTGAAGATTAAACAGGAACTTGTTTTTGATGAAAACGAAAACAAAAAAATTCAAAATTAAACATGAAGCTGGAGCAATGAATAACAGGAAAACTCAGGCACAAACTCAACCAGTGGCAAATTCCATACGTAAACGAGCTCAGGTAAATTTTGGGCCTCTTTGGCCTTATTCTGTTAGTGTTAACTAGGATATATTGTTTTTAGGACCCTTTAAATAATTTATTTTTCATAATCAGTAGCTTTTCTTGAATAATGAATGGATGAATGGATGAATGAATGAATGGATGAATGAATGAACGGATGAATGAATGGATGAATGAATGGATGAATGAATGAACGGATGCATGGATGCATGGATGCATGGATGAAGGAAGAAAATAAGAAAGGAAGAAAGGAAGAAAGGAAGAAAGGAAGAAAGGAAGAAAGGAAGAAAGGAAGAAAGGAAGAAAGGATTGCAGGAAGGATTGCAGGAAGGATTGCAGGAAGGATTGCAGGAATGATTGCAGGAATGATTGCAGGAATGATTGCAAGAATGAATTCAAGAATTAATAATGCATTGTGACATTTAAAAAAATTTGAAATAAACTTTTTGAGAACATC
>WKLE02000304.1:8280-28947 GCA_014885115.2 Asterionellopsis glacialis
GGGGGGGGGCACTAAGAAGAAGCAATGTGCACTGTGCTCACTCTCTGTGAAAAGCCTCTTTAAGTACTTTGAACCCATGACTATAGATATGCATCATGATTTTTCTGCCTTTGTGGTAGACTATACTTCATTCTTACAATCAGCGATGCCTATTCGTTACTAACCAGCTTCAATTTTCTTGGTTACGGTTGAGCCACATTATTGGCACCCTATTTTGCACACGTGGTCGTACTCAATAATGTACTGCAATTGCCAAAAAATTTCTGCAGCCTTGGCGTGTGCATGGGACAACATATTAAACCCTCCACCAACTACTTCTCCCGACTGTTATTAAGCCTTTAACCCCCGGACCTGTCAAAGGAAATATACAGTATTTAATTTGAGATCCAATTTTCGTTGGTGTAGGACATATTTCAAGACACTTTTTTGACTGATTGTTTCTTGTTTCTATGTCCTGATTGGACAATTGCTAAAACAGCTATCAAAGGAAATATATTTCCTTTTAGCCTTTTTTCGAAAATTTCATTTGTGTTTTTCATGGCCAAGAACACATTTTCAGTGGTCCAGCATATCACCAAACACACGAGCATAAAAAAAACACATCAAAATGGCTCTGCAGTTTTCCTTTTAACTCTTACTAGTTCTTTTTCTACCACCCATTGTAGTCTTTAACTCCCTAATTTTTGCTCACATTTTCAAAGTGTTTGATTGTTATGTGTCATTTTTTCATTGCTTTTGTGCAAATGTCATCTGACACAAGTACAGTACCACCACCTGTCACGTTGCCGGTCGACAAGGACAGTGACATATGCCATCTTCTGCAAGATGACTGGGATCATCCTGTTCCAGGAGAAGAGGATGATGGTGATGATGGTCCTCCTGCCAGGACCAACACCAATAATTGCTACCTACTGGATTTAGAGAAGTTGTCCTCTCTGCTGATCCTCCTTGATAAAAAGTCAAGAAGAACTTCCAAGACAATTGGTGTCTTGGTCTCTCTCTTTTTTTTTGACAAAGACTTGGTTCACTGCCATTTGTCAGTGGACCAACAAGGTACTCAGTGAGAAAGGTATTGCTGCCATATCAGAGTGCAAATTCCATGCCTATGTTGGCATGGAATTATCCCTGTCAATTTGTCAACTCAATGTCATGTCTCATTTTCTGGAAGAAAAAGATGTTTCTTGGACATTCTGACTTCCAGCAGATGATGTCTAGGGATGAATTTACAATAATCAGAAGTGTTGTACATTTACGTGACCCAGATCTTGACTAATGCTAGTACTGATCCACTATGGCATTCCCAGAAAATGCTGGAGCATTTTCAGAAGAATATTTCTTCTGTTGCGGTACCTCTTGGTACTTCTGCACTGGATGAGGCCAGTGTATGGACAAAGGCTAAGACCAAGGCCAGGTCCTACTTACCCTCAAAACCTGATAGGTATGCAATATGTTTTTACACAACAGTTGGTAGTAGATGTGCATATGTTTCTAACATTTTTGATAATCGATCAGGTAATACTACAGGCAAGACAGCTGCCAAAGCTTTCTGCAGAGTGCACAGAGAAATGCGTACTCCATTCAATACCTGTTTTAGGAACAACAGTTGTTTCATAGATAAGGATTCTGCTATGCTCTTTGGATACTACAGCTTGGGATACAAACCAAGACTAGAGTAGATCCAAGTAGAAATCAAGTCCATTTTATGGACAATTTCTATATGCATCACTTTCTGGGCAAGACATTGAAAAAAATTACCCAGAATGAGGCTTATATAATTGGAACTGTCAAGTTCACCAATGTGGACAGTACTAATCAAATGGTCCTATCAAAAGCTATTTCAGACCTAAAACATTCTTCAAGGGGTTCTTGGAAGTTAGTTAGAGCATACAATAAACATCCTGATTTTGAGAAACTTAGGAGGGAACATAGTAATTCTCAAAAGAATTTTCCTCAAGGACAACACACTCCATTTGTTCCTCCTCACCAGTTAATTGCTGATAAAGTGGGGTATATTATTTGGATAGATACCAAAATTGTACTGTTTTACACTAATGACCTACAAAACACCCCAACCCAACCCATACTTGATGGTGATAGTGAGGAAGCTATCATATGTGTCAGGGGATTGTTGAGTATAGTCAGTGGACAGGAACAGAACTTTTACATAGGAGTACATTCATGGTACCAGCTCCTATTGTAGCCTACAATCAGTATATGAATTCTGTTGACCGCATGGATCAAAGAAGGGCAGTAAATCCTACCAGACAACGTGAGAAAAGACTTCATATGAGTATTTTTACGTATTTACTAGATTTAGCAGTGCAGAATGCATATGCTGTGTATTATGAGCCAGATTTTTATGGAGAGCAAGAAAGAGGAGATGGACCACAAGATCAACAACATGAACAAGACCTAGGAGACAACAGGGCACAAGGAGGAGAAGATCACAACAACAACAATAAGAAGATAGGATTCCTAGAATTCAAAAGAAAGGTCTGTGAGCAACTGGTGGACCCCTACAGAAGGAGTAAGCTCATCAGACATCAACAGCAACAGTCTAGATGTGAAAGCACTGCAGAAGCAGTAGTTTTACCAGAACATCATAATAATGCAGACAATGTTATGGGAACCATTAACCACAATCATGCACTGATAGAAAATAAAGATAAAGAGACCCCTTCTTTGTTTTTTTTGTAACATGAGGGGAATTCAGAAAAAGACAATATATGGATGTGTTGCATGTAAAAAAGCCTATCATGTGAATTGTTACATGGTATATCACTTCCAAGGTGCCCTGGAAGGTGACACTAAGGCACTTGCAGATATGGTAATTGCTGCTAACAGTATGCCAAGAGCCCATAATTGAAAATGTAAGCTTGTTGGAGACATTTCTTCATTATCATTGCCATTGCCAAACATACTAACCAATGTAGAAAATAAAAATCAATAAAATAAACTATTACAGCAGTGCACAAGTAATAATTTGTTTTCTAGTAGTAACATAAAAGAGTTTTTTCTAATAGTTCTATCATGATTATGGTAAATTTAATTGTTTTCTTGTTGTGGTGAACAGTATTATAGTGCTATGTATGTGTTGTAGTTGTTATTCTGCTTGAAAATCAACATACTGTTCATTTTCATCAGGAAAGAGAGCTCTTATTTCCTTCTTGACACAAACAGATGGAGGAATTCTAATTCCTTTACCAAGATGACCATGCTTCATGTAAGTAAATGTTTGACACAGGTGTTTTCTCATGATGTTATTGCTGACTTTATTACCATCACCATCTACAATTACCTCCTTTCCATCCTTGACTTCCCAGAAGTACAGTAGTTGAATCTGACCCTTCACTCCTTCTCCATAAATAAGCCAGTCACAAGGGGTATCACCACATACAGAGCACACTTCATCCTCCTGTTCATCATCATAGGTCAGGCTATCATCTAGTTGTGCAGGGGGATCTTGATTGGACATGGTTGATTTCAAATTGAGGTGAATTGTTGAGGTCGTCTGCAGAGAGGTCTTTGTGAAAAACCCAAGATTCTGGTGATTGTCACGTGGTTGAGCACACTCAAGTTTTGTTTGCATTTTTGGTGATGGGGCGCATCCAAGACAAGCTAAAACACACACACACATCATTGGGCAAGATTTTTGCATGAAGCATTTTGAGTGGCTGAGGAGCGCGAGCCTAAAAATGCTAATGGTTGGGGTTTATATACAACATGAAAAAGAGCGTCAAAGGAAATATATTTCATTTGAGAATTTTCCGGGGTTAAAGGGTTAAGAATGGGATACCTATCTTCCACAGGAAGACATTTTAAAACAATCTTTGCACAAATCTGAACTGGGAGTAGAGATGGATGATGTAGTGTGACAATATGTGGATTTGACATTTTCAATCCAAATTTATTTAATGCATGATCTTGGTGGAATCTCTTTTGTGTCTAACATGATGCTTTTAATGTCCAACCAGGATCAAGCATCTAGCTGAGAGGTGGTATTCAATTGTATGCCTGTTATTTACCATTGGATCAGTTTGTATCACGACAGGAGTGAATCAACCAAGATTCTAACTTTTTTACTTTTAGAACTAAAACAAACTTAATTTAGCTCACTCTTTTCTTACAACAACTTTTGTAACACCTTTACAAACTTGGTCATTGCATGTTGTATACATCCTATACAACCCATTGCACAGATCCACAAGAGCCCATTCAGGTAGATTGTTGACACTGCTTGAATTATCACATGTAGCATTTGGATTTTTAGAAAAGGCTGTGAGTTCAATTTTCATGGTAGCAAGTGGGATTCAAAGGTCCGCATTAAAGAAAATTGGAGATCTATTATAAATGATAACTGCTGAAGCCTTCTTGTGTATTGATGCAGTAGTCCCAAAATGCCTCTTGACAAAATGTCATCAATTATCTTGAGTTACATCCAAAGATAAAATCTGGGGCAGCACTGGTCATGCTGCCTTGTTGGGGGTAGTGGATAATGGGCATCCTAAATGATGAATTTTGAATCCACTACCAGTGGATCAGTATCTCCGTTGAAATACTCATACAATGTAACCAATTATGGAGAGTTTCATACTGCCTTGATTCACATATTTAAGGAGACATATCTTGACATAGCTGTTTTCTTTTTGCAGGTGAGAGAAAATCAGGTGCAGCTTCTACTGCCATATCTTCATGGTGCCCATGGAATGCAGGAACTTTACCAAATACTCGTAACAAGTAAATTGAAAATGAAGTCAAACAGCAAAAAAATCTCAGTTTTTGAATGATTTGATATATCAACAAAACTCAAATACAGTAATGTGATGTGATAGACGAGTACAAGTACAGTCCTTACAAAAAGTGGTAGAATGTGATTCCCAATCAATTTGGTCAAAAGTCTCCGCTGTCAAGAAAAAAATGCATATTGATAAGTCACCAGCCTCTCATTAGAGACTTGAAGAGTGTACGTACTCTTTTACCTGAATCATCTTTTTGTTACAGTATCCGTGCAGTAGAAATTGACCCCCCCCTGCTACATCTTCACTCTCAAACTTTAACCTTCTATATATCCTGACAGTAACTTGGGTTACAAAGTGTTCCTTTTGCCTAGCTCAGTACAAGAATTCTCCTGGCCTGTGATACATGGATCCTTTTCTTGGATCCTGGGAGTGATCTAGTATGTAGCTTGACTTATGGCCCACACAGTAGTAAGCCGTTGAGTTGGTGCTTGGTATTTTACCAGTCCTACCCAGTGGGGTGTACCTCGTACATACTCAACTCAACACAAAAGTATGGACTGTAAGTTGTTTTGTTATTTAGTGCATTTACTTGGGCTGTTCATACTTGATCAATAAACTGCACTCAGACTGTATCAATGGCAAAGGATAAAAAAATCAAACATGAACAGTGGGATCAATCAGTCTGTCATCATTTCATTGAAGAAATCAATGAGATTGTAAATAATTAACCGTATTCATTATGAATATATAGATCATTGTCATTGTGTTGGTGCTGCAAGGCATTCATCACAAGGCATCCATCAAAATGCATGTATCAAACAAAAGAAAGAAATCACTAAAACACAATGGAACAAAATCAAGAAAAAAATAATCTTTCCCATTTTAGTCAGACCCTTGTGTAGAAAGTTACCACATACCTGATTTTGATTGGTTCCCGCCAGCAGATATAGGTTTATGTTTCCGTCTATGATGATTTTCACTTTTTCCTGCAGACTATTAGGGTGTCTGGACAAATCTGCAACAACTCAAATGTGCACCCACTTGTTCCCCGATTTGTAAATCAATAATTGGGTGGCAGCATTTTTTGGCAGTTGGACGTGCATTTGATGAGATCGTGCATTTGCTTTTGATGACTGGTGTCCGGGCAAATCTGCAACAACTCAAATGCGCACCCAACTTCTTCTCCATTTTGGAAAAGTGAGATTCTGTCTGACAGCCAACAGGTACATACCGTCTGACAGGTCGTACAGCACCTGAACTGTATTTTCAGAACTCTTTTTTACACAGGAAGAGAAAAAAGAGAAGAAAGACATCGATGATGATGGATGTCATCTTGTTCTTGTTCATTTTTGGTGAGGATGATTGTTGTCGATGCGGTTCTCATCGATATTTTTTTCTTCTAGACTACTCGTACAGTACCAAAGACCAACGCAGATTTATGCAGCAGCAAACCAATCTAGCAGTACGAGGATACGTGTAGTATAGAATTTGGTTGTGGCGCTGGAATCTTCTTTTCCGATTCTGTCGGAGGGACAAACATGCCGTTTTTGGACATACCAGATGGCGCTCGTGGGATTCTACCAGCGCCATTTTGGTATGTCTTTGTGTAGATTCTACCAGCGACAACAAATGAGAAAAAATTGCAATTTGTTGGCGCAGATCAAATCGACGCTTCAAATCGCCACTTGAAGTTTTGGTGAACATCCGGGCCTTTTCAAAAACTGGGATGTCAGTGGGGGTGCCTTTGCCATTTTTCGAGTGGCGATTTGATGCCCGGACACCCTATTGAAAATCCTCATATACCTCGATCGTAATGAGATAGTCACGACCATATCTCGGGAATATCTTGTTGTGGCATAAGTAATTAAATTTTTTAAAGATGTCCCAAAAGAGGGATTTATGGTTCTCAATTACTGTGGCATAAGTATTTTAACCAGAATCATCCAGAGTTACTGTTTGTGTATCAAAAAAATGATGCAAGAACAACATTTCGATAAGGTACCTGTTGTACTCCCGTAATCTAAGTGTACCAGATACTGTGGTTAAATGCTTTTAAATATATATTTTTCAAGTTACACAGACAGTCAGTACGTACGGAGAAATATTGGATATTTTCGGGAAAACTTCTCTACCGTTCTCGTTTGTTCCTTTTTATTCACTTTCCATACCAGGTACACAATCTGACGTAGAACTCAGCATGGGCATTACCTGTATTGAAAAATACCCCAGGTGAAAGCATACCTTACAACAAAAACAGATGAATCGTTATCCATAAATTCGCTTTTCTGGAATATTTATTAGAATAAAGGATATTCTCATCTTGGAAGCACCGTACATATCTCTCTAGAGACGACAACTACACTGTTCAACTACATACATGCATATTTCATTTTCTTTCCCTGTCCTCTTGTCGGAATAATGTTCAAGTCAATCATAAAAGAAAATGATGATGCCATAGCTCTAATGAAAGAAAAAAGATACGTAGAGGCAATTCCTGCACTCCGTCGAACCTTGTTTATCGTGAAAGATTTTTTTGAAGAAATATCTTATCCTGAGCAAAAACAAAGGATAAATGATTCCAAAGTGCATGGAATATTGGAATGGGCGTCCTTTTCATGTTATAAGCAGGTCAATGATGATGCAATCTTTTTTGTTTATGGTCGTCCTATAATCTTATTGCCAGCCTTTGCTGAAACCATACAAGAAGAAGATTATGAACGATTAAAGTATCACCAAGATGAGGTAGGAGCAAGTATTATGTTCAATCTTGCTCTTGCTATACATTTGCAATCAATAGAACTAGGTGCGAGTGGCGTCCCATTGTTGGGAAATGCTTTAGGCATTTACCAAAATGTATTACAAGTCCTTCTTGAATCATCTATCCTAAGTTCGGTTATCTTGTATAATATTGGAGTTATCCAACAAGAACTTTTCAACTTTGACAAAGCCAAAAAGTCTTTCAAACTTTCACATGAAGCATTATGCAGTAAGGATGCCATTGAAGCCCTTTATGACAATGATCGCAATAAAATGACCTTGAGCATAGTCACTTTTGAAGAACCCAATCGCGCAGCTGCTGCCTGAGAAAGAAAAAAGCATTCTATGTATTGTAGTTTGCCAAAAAAATCGGAAAGAAAAACAAGTTTGTGTAATTTTAGCAGTTTTAGTAGTTTTAGTAGACTAGACTATGAAATGAAAGTACATAGGTTCTACATTAGTTAGTTAACAGCTGTCATCATTTTCTTTTGTTCGACAGAGAGAATAGATCAAAAGGAAATTTGACGTTCGCGAAATTCTGTTCAAAGTGCTACAACCAAGAATAACCGGTAGCTTATTTTCGTAACGACCATATACGATTTAGAGAATCGCTGACCCTATTTCACTTGATAAGACATGACATCATTGTACATATTGTACATGTGTTTTAGAGAAAGAGGACTATAACGCGTCAAAAGTTGTTGGTCCTTGATGCTGACTTGAGGTCTAATACAAAAGTATAGTACAGAAATAAAAAAGACTAATATTGCGGTACATTTGCTTATTGTGCAATAAATAATAAGGAAGGTATTTATTATTCATATCAGCCACTAGATTACAAAAAAAATCCTGTATGTGTTCGATTGTCCTCATTGAATAAAGTAGGTGCTCTCTGTGCTATGTGAGACTGAAATGTACAGTCTGTACTAGACAGGACCTAAAGGTGGGGCACGGATTACTCTGGAGGTATTGTACGCAGTTCAATTGAAAGCACACTTATAATAATATTGAAGTTTCGTAGTACTGAAGGTAGAAAAACATATATGCCCGGGGGCGAAAAGAAAGTTCTTTTTTTATTTTACCAGGTACTGGGTAAGGAGTTTCTGTAAGAAAGCCTACTTCAGTTGAATCACGTAATTCTGAACTGACTAACGCTGACGACATGGTCGGAAGAAATCATTATTCTTCTGAATGGAATTTGTACCTGTACAAGTCTTACCTAAAACATTACTGTACCAGGTACCATTTCTACCAGTTACAGTAGGACAAAAAATAATATACTATGATCGGTACCGAAAGGTACATATATAGGAACTCTGGAGATAGAGTTCCTGTTACCTGGTACCAGGTACAGAAATATTAGTACCTGTACCAGGTACCAGGTACATTGTAAAATATATCTGTACAAGTACCTAAGGCAACGTGCGTCCGACTGATAATGCTGTCTCGCTGTGAAGTTAGACTGAAGTTACAGGTACACTAATAGGACCAATATAATATGTGATCCTGAAGGTAGAATCTAGTACTACGACTACCCGTCGTCCCTACCAGGTACAGTTTGTTTGCCTATCTGGAACCAGATAGATAGTACCTGTACCAGTGTACCAGGTACAGGTAATCTCTGTACCAGGTATGCAGAGTCTTTCTTTTGACTTTTTTTGTTGGGTTGGGTGTCTGTTCGGTGTCGGTTCTGTGAATTAAAAGCTCGTACAATTTACTGAAGCCCTTGGTTGAACTAGAGTCTCTCTCTCTAGAGTGTAGAATTTCACATCTCATCATCTGGTGCAGTATGACTTGACTACTAGAGAAGAATAGATCTACCAGCTTGGGAAGACCGTGGCTCTTTCACTATCTATCAAGCTGAAGCATCTATCGAACAGCGCAAGCTTCTTCCAACCGGCAGCAGCAGCACCACTTCATTGGTCAAAAGATGATATACTACTCTCTTCTAGCCTTCCTTCTTATTGGCTTTTGGCCTCACTATTCCAAAACCTACGCGACTTCAACTTTAGACTCAAAAGTCAATGTCCGATTCTACGGTGAAGCTCAATGTCCTTTTTGCCGCCGTTTCGTTACAGAAGTATGGCCAAATGTTTGGAATGATCCTGAATTACGAGAATTAATCGATTATGACTTTATCCCCTGGGGTAATGCATATTTTCCAAATGCAGCTTGTGGTGGTACTGATGATGATGCTAGTTATGATCCTAATGTACGGCAATGTTGGTACAAACGGTGTATTGATACTAAGGACACAAAAAATCCTAACAAGATTGATACAAAAAATGATGAAGATTGCTTTTCTGGTGAACCTATTTATCAACATTCTCAAAAAGAAGGTCAAATTGATATTTATGAATCATGTGTGAAAGAAATTTTGGGATTAGATGCTGCTGTAGCATTCACCTATTGCTGTGAAGGTCCCAATATGGATGATGAAAATCTATCTTCAGCTAAAGATCTTATGGAAAAGTGCATTGCCGGTGATGACGACACTGCCACTTCTAGTAGTAGAAGTGGTAGTAGTAATGTTGCAGATCTTGTAAGTACTATTCAAGAATGTTTTGATACAAGTGGTCGATTGATTGAGATTAACAATGCAAAGCAAACACCTGCACATGCAGGAGTCCCATACGTTGTTGTAGATGGAATTCCATTAGATAATCCATTTTCTGTCAAGGATGCTATTTGTGAACGTTTGGACGCTAAACAAAACATGGGCCGCACAGGAAACTTGAATAAGAAACCCAGTGCGTGCCGTGAGGGAAAGGAAATCGACATTACTCCTTCTTCATCATCGTCATCCTTTCTCCGCGGTATATAACCAACGAATTTCGAGTACTGCGTAGTCAAAATTCTGATGCGTATTATATAACAAATAAATAATCTACATTTGTAGTTGAAATCATGTATTATTCTATTCTGCCTTTTTCTGATCGACAGTCCTTTGACCATTTGCAACATATTCGGAATTCCATGTTAGGATTCTCTTGCAAGCACATGAATTCATTTCCCTCATGGGATCCTCCGCCTCCTTCAATTAAATAATCTTGTATCAATACATGAAAGTTAGAACAACAATTACCAATTGACAAACGAGGCATTAATTGTAATTTCAAAGATGTCATGGAAGACAACATAATGTCATCAGGTGTTGGTATAAACGATGTACCATCGTTCCCGTATTCTATTGTGTTTTTCTTCTGCCTTGCCTGTTGTTGTTGCTTGTGGCGTAGTATGACATCTTTCATATAACCACTATCTTGAGTAACATCCTTTGGGTTGGTTATGAACAGAAATTGATAAGGGAAATGTTGTTGTTTTGTGATATTGGTAACAAAGTCGTGTTGATCTTGACGAATAAGTTTAGATTCAGTTGTAAAAATAATCGATGGAGTCACAGAAGTACCCGTCGTTGTCGCTGCCTTCGTAAGTCTTCCGTAAGTAGGAATACTCCCTATTGTTTCATTATTAGCTTGCAGCAGTTGAAGTTCTTTTGGCTGCTGTGATTTGGTTAGATAATAATCACCCCACATTTGATTTACAACTTGCATATGTTGATGGAATGTAAGACATTCACTTTCATACAGACATTTGTCAGAACCACGAATGGGTAACCCTACAGATGTTGCAGGTGTAAAGTTAGATGGGAGAATTTCAGTAAGAAGAGTATCCATTCGTTGTGCATTTATTGGATTTGGTCGCATAACATAAAACATAAGAGCACGATGTATTCGTAAATAGTCGTCTCGATAGTTATAGGTAGTTGCTGTTGATGTGGATGATGAAATCACTCTTCCTTTGTTCTGTTGTTTTTGCTTTGTCTTCTTTTTCATTTCACCATTTATCGTCTTTTCACGGTTGTTGTCGCCATAATTGTTGTACAATTCTTCATCATTTAAAATGGAATCAGCACCTTTTTGCATCAAAGGTAATCTTGGATCATTGGATGGTACAGATTGCAATAAGAATTGAGCATACGCATACAACCGTTTTCGTACAATTGAGGGAGTATTTTTATGTATAAACATGGGTGATGTAAATTGAACAACTTTGGTATCTTTGTGTTCCTTTGGAAACTCAAAATACCTTCGAAGTTTGCGATTTTCTTCTTTCGTCAATACATATGCATGTTCAATGTCGTGTAGTGTTAATGTACAGGGTGTTGTAGGCATGAAGAAACATTGATGATCACGTCGATAACAAGATGCTAAAATCCAACCATTATGGTGACCAGTATCATCCTCGTCCTCATTATAAATACCGCTACGATTATGATACGTAAAAGACGTATTGGTCGAGGTAATGGTGCCATCCGGAGACTGTCTCATCCTTGCTGCAATATTACTTGGAAAAATAACAATTCTATCTAAAGCTAGTCCCAAAAGTAAAGATACCACAAAGCCTGCTCGAACATTGGCACCTAGATTAACAAGAAGTGTGTCAAAGCAGAGAAATAAAACATGATGTCACATAAGAGGTTTGCAGCGCTGCCATTTTCCAATAATAATAAGCATGGTAGAGATAGTGCCATTGCAGGTACTTCTCATTGTGCACCATGTACGGTATTTCCCGCCAATACTTCACAAAACTAAAATACGTACCTATTCCATTGCCACCAGGTGACATGATGAGATATTTTGCATTAGGACATTCATAATCAAATGCTCCTATGTTATATTGATCAAGTTCCGATTGGCATACTGCGACGGACAACGACGACGATGAGGACGAATTATTCTTCGTCGTCTTTTGTTGTTGCATTCGAACTTGTGCTTCAGGTATAGCCAATCGATGTTGATGATAATATAGAGCCAGGTATGTCAATCGTACAGACCATAGTCGAACAATACGATTATTATCAGTATTAGTATTTTTTGAAGGTAGTGCTGTAGTACTTTCACCCTCCTCGTCCATACTCCTACTCATATTATGAATATCATGGTCATTATCTGTATCATTAGAACTATTGTGTAGTAACCACGAAGTGAATTTTGATTCTTTCGGACACATTGTTTGAAATAGTAGTTCTTGAACATAATCAGATGATTCAAACATATTTTGCATGGTGAGAATCAATTGCTCGTGTGAGTGGGAATGAGGATGATCATCATGATGATTGTGACTTTTGTTGTTCAAGTCATCATCAACATCCTTCGTTTTAGTACCATAAAGAGCAATATTGTCGTATCGTGGTCTTTCCAACCATTCTTTGGAATTTAAACCTATACAAGAGGTTGGTAGAGAAGATGTCGACAACGTCATCACAGAAGGTATTGCTAACAGTTGTTGATCGAATTGTTGTTCTCGGTAAAGTTGGAAAGTTGTATCATGAAGACTACGGATTGTTGCCAAAAGTACCAAGAAGATACAGAACGAGATTCGGATAGAGAACATCAGTATGGATCTTCTTGCTCTCGTATGGGTAGTAAACATGAGCTTACTAAGACCACTACTCACGTTTGGATTCACCGTTGTGTACAGTACACGTACCGTTTCTCCTCTGAATGTTATTGACAATACTGACAGTCAGTTCTTTTTTCCTCTTTTCTAAATAATGCATCCATTAAATCACTCCCCTCTAATCTCTTAGTTAATACAATGATAACGTCTTCTTGGATTGGTCGGTAAAGCTTTATAGAGTCATGACGATCATCATCGTCGTGTAGTCCACGCACACCGCGACAAGTTGTTCTTTCTCTTAGTGCTTTCTCCGTCGGAGTGCAAAAAATGCAAGTACTGTACCAAGGTACAGTACAGGAGTTCGGAAACTGTCTGTCGTATTACAGAATTCATCCAAACTGACATCACGAACATTTACGGACAAGGGTAGTGCCGTATTATTTGAAATAACGACAGTTGCAATTTTGTAGGACCAAAAATAATACGATTCAAATGTAATAATTATTAAGGATAAAACCAATCGTGCCTAACATGGACGCTTCTTTTATTTGTCTAATGAACTAAAATCTACTTATTCTTTTACATAATAATAGATAAAAGTAAATACTATTTAAGTTCAGTTGACAACTAGGCCTACTTTACGATGTTCGCAAATATTATACCTGGTAAGTAGTTGCATCATAAAATAATGTACTATATATGTAAATATTATTTGAATATCTGTGATGTGTGGATGATGCATGATACGACATACTATTATCTCCTCTCTGTCTCGCCTTACGATCTATAAGCACATCATGAATGGGAGAGACTTTTGAGTTTATCAACCCTATCCCCAGAGCGCTTAGCTTGTTGTTTTAACGGGTGGATCTCTTTTGAGGTCCATCGCATCATAGAGAGCGGAGAGTCAGTTGCCAATGGCATTGCCCTTAACGAACGGAACGCCTAAAGACATTGCGCATTCTACTAGTCTCTATTAGTCTCAATCAAAGTATGCTACATTATTGACAACGAGATCTTGGAAAAAAAGTAAGACAATCATGACCTCCAAAGAGCAGCAACAACTGGAAGAAGAAAAACAAGTAATACCAGATTTGCACGAACAAAAAACTGACAAAATCACCAACATGAGTGGTAGTAATGAGGATGGTAATGCTGTAGGCACAACGCTAGACGAGGCTGCAAAAGAGGTGGAAAACTTTGTAGATCTTTCACCTACAAAATTAGAAAACCTGGAAGAAACAACAGCAGCAGCGGTAGCAATCGAGCCACAGCAAC
Organism: Asterionellopsis glacialis; assembly: GCA_014885115.2. NCBI lineage: Eukaryota > Bacillariophyta > Plagiogrammaphyceae > Rhaphoneidales > Asterionellopsidaceae > Asterionellopsis > Asterionellopsis glacialis. The sequence goes on from WKLE02000304.1 coordinate 22,458, forward strand.
AACCACAATTTTCTCTTCCAAAAAAATCAACCACAATGGATGCTAACAAAATACAAATACAACCACAATTATCATTCTCTTCTAGTAGTACAACGACACCAGCAATCCTACTGGATATACCGTATACACATAATACAGTTAAGATTATTAAAGGTGAAATTCATAATGTATTAAATGTCATGAGAGCTGATATACGATATGCATCACCTATGAGATTTGTACAAGAAATGACAGCCTTACATGAACATCCATTAACACAAAGTTTGCGTGAATTACATGAAAAATTAAGTTTATTGGAATTAACATGCGGTAGTATGAAGCATAGTAGTGGCGATAACAACAACAATTATTTTGGAGGAGGCATTGGTGTTGCGGGTGGTGTTGATAACCACCACCCTCATCACCATGGTAATTATCATCCACCACAACCTGATTTGGTATGGTATATAACACCCTTTTGTAGTGCAATCTCTGGGAGAGATGTATCTGCAAGTATTACAGGTGCGGCACTGTCAGCATTGCATAAATTTTTATTGTATAACTTTTTATCACCGGACATACCGGGAGCGAAGGAGGGTATGACATTAATTGCTAAGAGTGTATTACATTGTACCTTTGAAGAAACACCATTGTCTTCGTCATCCTCTGCGACAACAAAACATCACATGAGTGGAAGAACGAAAGGCGCGTCTTCTCTAGTTACACCAACTAAATCAGGTATAATGTCATCCTCCTCCTCCTCGAAACAATTACGTGTGATGGCACAGGTTGAAGATGAACAAGTTGTATTAAAATTATTAAATTTATCTGCCTTGATAGTACGATGTTCTCTTGCTCATATTGTGGCTTCTAATACTCCAACGGCAACCACAATGGCAACAACAACGACAGCGAGTAATACTGGAACACCCATGAACTTCAAACAACAACAACAACTAACAGAACCTTTATTGGATGCCTCTTTAATATGCGGTTTGCTGGACACATGTTTACATGTATCACATCGTGCGCAAGATGCATCTGCATTATTGAAAAGTGCTGCGGGAGATGCATTAGGTCAAATATTATTGGTTGTGTTTGGTACTAAAACAACACCAACAACGACGGAGAACGAGAAGAACAACAAATCTGAGGGTAAGAAAGAGGACTTCACATCATCATCTGCCGAAATGGTATTACAAGAAGCACGTGCTTCTATATTACGCAAATTGGCTTCCTTGATTAATCCGTTAGATCATTCCGATGCTACATGTGTCACATCACTTACACTTGTGAACATTGCATTAGAAACCATGAGACATACACCCTCTCAAGATGAAATTACAATCTTACAAAATGATGTATGTAAATACTTACTTCAAAGATCCACAACACGTGATTTGACTATCCTAAGTTTGACATTACGTGTTATCTTTAATTTGTTCCAAACGATACGGAATCATTTGAAGGTTCCCCTGGAGGTGTTCTTAACGTCCGTACATTTACGTATACTGACGGGAGGAATTAGTGGTAGTAGTGGGGGCAGTGGTGATACAACTGCAGTAACAAACAGCAGTACCAATGAACAACGCGAGGTTGCCTTGGAAAGTCTATTAGAATTTTGTCAAGAACCAGCATTGATGCAAGATTTGTATTTAAATTATGATTGTGATGTACATTGCACAAATTTATTTGAAGCTATCTGTACTGCACTTGCAAAGGTTGTGGAAGTTGGCGATGAAGAGGAGGAGGACGACGGCAACAACTATGAATCAAACGAATTATCTGGATCAACGTCGCCTCCTCCAAGTGGAGGAGGCCCAGGAGGAGGAGCACCAGCATCACCAACTACAGCCGGAGGAGGAGGAGCGCCACCGCCACCTCTGAATGCACTCAATCGTTTGGCAATTGAAGGGATTCTTGCTGTAATTGATTCTATTGCACGACGATGTCAAACTAGCACGGATAGCGGCGGTAGTCCAAGACGATTACCCCCACCTCCATTGTCTGAAACGTCGTCGATCTTGTCAGACTCAGACACAGATTCAGAATTAGGATATCAAGCGGATCATGGATCACTTGAAAACAACACAACTTCAACTGCTTGGGAAACAGCATCATCTGTCGAAGCACAAATGGTCTTGCAGCAACGAAAACGGAAGAAGCTTTGGATGGCAACGGTTGCATCAGAATTTAATCGTAAACCTGTGGGGAAGGAATGGGTTCAAATTGCTCAACAATCCAATCTGTTACCGACACCTATCACGGCAGATGCTGTAGCACACTTTCTCTTTTCAACACCCAATTTAGATAAGACACAAATGGGAATTTACCTTAGTCAGGGTCCAGCATCCAAATACCCATTTCATGAACAAGTTCGAACAGCCTTTGTATCGTTGTTTGACTTTGAAGGCATGGCCTTTTCAGAAGCATTACGAAAGTTTTTACTCCGATTTCGACTACCCGGAGAAGCACAGTGTATTGACCGACTAATGGAAGCATTTTCAATAAGACTCTATGAACAACAAAAGGAAGGAAATATGTCACCGTTTAAGTCTGCGGACGGTGCCTTTGTTTTGGCGTTCTCAACTATCATGCTTAATACTGATTTGCATAACCCAACCATCAAGGACGAACGCAGGATGACATTAGGACAATTCATCCGAAACAATCGTGGAATCAATGATGGAGAGGACCTTCCTTTGGAGTTCCTCACCGACTTGTATACTAAAATTAAAGAAAATGAGATCCAGGTCAAGAAAGAATTATCGGATGTAGTACATCGGAATTCAATGGAAGGAAGAGAAATCCATTCCTCTCAATGGGACGGCCTCTTGTCTAAATCAGACCAAGTGAGCAAACCATTTTTCACACCTGCAGATGCTGCACGACGAACAGTATTCCAAGCGGGTGTTCACGAACGAGACATGTTTTTGGCGATTTCTAAGTCAGCCACCCGATGTATATCCAGTGTCTTTTCACGAACCTTTGATGATGTGTTAGTTGTGAAGGCTTTGAAGGGGTTCAGACAAATGGTTAAGATATGTGTTTACTTTGATTTGGATGAAACGTTAAACGATATTTTCACAATACTGCTAGACCATGGACGCGATTATATCATGAACTGTATAGTTTTAAACTATGCGGATTACCATGACGGGATTGGAAATAATGGTGAACCTGATGATGACTGGGATGAGGAGTATGATGCCGAGCCTCAGCTTCTCAAAGAGTCACCCATACCAGATCTTTCAGCGGCTTCCAAATTGACGGAAGCTGATGAAGCAATGCGACACTACTTCTCTCACCACGAGTTACGTGGATGTGCCGCCCACCGTGGTTTGCTTGCTCTCGATTGTGCATTTTCTCTCATTCGAGCTGAAAAATCCAGGTTACGTGAAGCATGGCCTACGCTGATTGAGTGTCTTTGTGCCCTACGAGATGCATCGGCACTACCGATAGGACTTGCCGATCTGGACGACTTTGCCGACAGCCGTGGAAACATGTTGCAGCCGTCACCGTTTGCAAGGCAATCGCAAAAGCGCCTCGATGACTTCTACAGATCCTTATCTGGACTAGATGACGGTCGTAGTCAGAGTTGGCTGAAGTTTCCCTCGTTCTTTACCAAGGACTCTTCGTCGCTAGGAGAACCTTACGATGTACAAGAGAGGATGGCCGCCCGAGAACCGTCGCCTCTATCTCGTGCTTTATTGTCGGTAACAGAGACTGCAGATCTTGAGCAAGTTGTACTCATGAGGCCAGATAATTTACCCCTTGCCATGCAAACGATTCGTGCTCTTTTAGATACTATTGACGCTCATCCATATCTCGAAGACCCGGTTTTTGAGCACCATGCCGTCTTTTCACTGGAACTTGCGGCTCGTGCCTTTTTTGCAAATAGAGACAGAGCCGCGGAAATTTTTCCAATGTTTTATGCCAAATTTCAAGCCGTCCTTGCACCATCGACTACTGACCCATCTCATACGGAAAGTCTTCACACTTTACCAAGCCCTTTCTTGACGGAACGGATCGTTGTCACAATTCTTCGAGCATGCATTCATCTTTACGACATTGAAGAAGTTCGACCAAGCTTGAGGTCGTCTTTAGATTTGTTGATGAACCTGTCACCAAAGCTGGTACGCTGTATTTCCAACCGATTCGCTTGTGGAATGGCGATCATCTTGAGGGGATCCTTCTACACATTCGAGACTTCTGAGGATTGGAACTTCATGGGAGACATGCTTGACATGCTTGCTCACTTTGGTCCTGGTCGTGGTTTTGTGTTCGATGGGATTGCTTCAACAGTGGAGTATGCTTTACCGTCAAAGCCTCCATCCGGTGGCCTCCCCATTAGGAGCCGAGAGGTTCTGACGGCCGACGGATCCTTGGTTTTTTGCAGGTTGCTGACTCGTTATGTAATGGGTGAGTACGAAAAGGACCTTTCGTTGAGTGTCCCGGCAATTTTATGCCTAGAGAAGGTATATGTCCACATGGCAACATTGAAACTATCGACTGAAGACTCAGATGTTGAGAAGGATATCAGCGTTTCCCTGCGCAAGGATATTGCAGTTTCATTTTTCAAAGTCTGCTGCGTAAATGATCCTGATTCTTCTCAGCAAGCACTTCGGTGCTTCCAGAACTTCTTGCACTGCACTCAAGTGCAGTCCATGTCAGACAAGAATTGGATTGATATTCTTGCTGTGTTGGTTTCTAACAAGCAGCCATCAACTGAATTTGAAGCAAGTCGAGCCAATACTCTGACAATAATTTTGAAGACATTGCTCAAGACCTTTCCTTCGTCGAGTAGTAGTCGAGAAAATTGGGACGATTTGTCTGATATCATCAACCGAATTGCTGGTCTTATCAGAGAAAATTTGCGAGGCGGACGACGTGGCACCGAAAGGTCTTTGTTTGAGCGCACCGTTGACATTACAACCCAGACGGTGAACGAAATTGTAGAAGACGATTTTGGAGGTGAAGAGGAATATTGCAAGTGGACAAGTGAGACCCTTGTCGTTGAGTTGGAAAATGTTGGCGCTAGTGGTGGAACATTCAAACAATTAGCGGCAATTACAAAAGGTTCTAACTAGGAATTCAATATAATTGAAGCCGTAGATTTACCATACAAGAGGACTTCAGTTATTGTTGCTTCGGTTTGCTTTGGGAATCGCATTTCTCGTTAGCAGGAAAGAAGTATTGTAATTCTCTAGTAATCTTTGTGCACAATTTTATGCGTTTGGACTAAGATTTTAAGTTAATATGATTCATTTTCATGTGACCCCACAAATCTTAACAATCTTTTCGTAACACAAGAGCTACTGAGTAGCGCTTTCTTCAGATTATAAAAATTCATCCAGCTGTGCTAACACATCTTCAGCATTCTCAATAGCGCTTTCTTCAGATTTTGAAAATTCGTCCAGATTTACTAACACATCTTCAGCATTCTCAGTAGCGCTTTCTTCAGATTTTGAAAATTCGTCCAGCTTTACTAATACATCTTCAGCATTCAAATAGCAGTCGCGTTCGCCAAGGGAATCAAGGAGTGCTGCCCAATGTTTTGAGTTTCGAAGGGATGTTTCGTCGCCAAGAAGTATCAGACAACGACGAGCACGTGTAATAGCGACACATAAACGCCTGGGGTCTCTTAGGAAACCCAATTCGCCCAACGGATTCGAGCGAACTGCCGAAAAGATGACAGCCTCCGTTTCTTGGCCCTGGAATGAATCAACAGTACCCACCCGTACTTTTCGAGAAGAATCAATTTGCCTGCTTAATTGGGACAATTCTCCACGTATACGGTCCACCTGGCGTGCGTAGGGGCTAATGACCGCAATGCCCTGAGCTTCAACATCGCCACCCTTCAACAAATTGGAAATAATAGTTGTGACAAGCTCAGCTTCGATTGGGTTGGACTTGCCACCAAAATTGTGAGTGACCTCATTTGTACCACCACCCACGTTGATAAAGGCAAGCGGCAAACCACTCTCAGGCCAGGGAAATCCAGTCAAAAGAGGAAGAACAGAGGTAGCATCCTCCGCACAAGTAACAAGACCGTTATAAAAGTATTTCGATGGGTGTTCCAAGAGAGCTGGAGGCATGCGATATTGTACTTGAAGAGTCTTCTCACCAACCTTGGACTCTTCAAGTCTTGCCATGGGGGAGAATCCAAGGCTGGCACGGATTTCAGATGATTGAGAAGCAACAGTGGGAGGCAATTGTTGTGTGTCACCTACAAGGATAACTTGTTCAGCCTTTGCTGCTGTCAAAGCACACACCAATGCTGGCTCGGTCGTTTGAGCAGCTTCGTCCAAGACAACAATCGGAAAGTTCAGTTTGCTTTTCGACAATGATGATGATGATCCATCTTGTGATGTTACCAAAAGCTGATGGGCGCCGATACAACTGGTTACAATCACGGGTGCTGTCTCAGTTATCGTTTGACGAATCTCATCTAAGACTTGCTTTGCATTGGCATTAGCGGCTGACCTAATATGACTAGGCTGGTCTGGGT